>CAUYQV010025784.1:0-11768 GCA_963574575.1 Galagoides demidoff | reverse complement strand
AAAAAAAAAAAAAAAAAATTTAAATTATATAAAAATATAGGCCCACAGTAAAAAAAAATCCAAGTAGTACAGAAGGATGGGAAAGAAAAACACTTCACACCACTCCTACCACTAAAGGTTAAGAAAGGAAAAAACTGTATTAAATTTGTAACACTCAAGTTACAGTATATGTAAATGCACATATATTAAACATATATATACAACTTGTAAAATGCTTAGAACAGTGCCCACACTTAGGAACATTGTGTGTGTGTGTGTGTGTGTGTATCCATATACTTATATGTAATATACATGGAGATAAATTTGGTAATATCGGCCACAATTTAAAATGCCATCTCCTTTGCCTTATTTCTGTATAGTTTGCAAATCTACAAATATTTAGGTACAGAATTAAAATTTAATAAAATATAGAATTAACAACATCTCTTTTTTTTACTCACTTCTAATTTCAGAGTATTACAGGGGTGCACACATATTGGTCACATAATTTGTACTTGTACATTTTAAGTCGATGTAATAAGTATGCCCTTCACCCAGAATACACACATTGCACCTGTTAGGTGTGAATTCACCCTATCCCAGATTTAATAATATCTTTTCATGTGTTAGATACTGGACCAAGCACATGCCTATAATCCCAGCAATTTGAGAGGCTGGAATGAAAGGATCATTTAAGATCAGAGTTTGAGACTCACCTGGACAATATGGCAAGACCCCATCTATACAAAAAAAGAGAAAAATCAGCTAGGCGTGGCGGTACATGCCTGTTGTTCCTGCTACTTGGAAGGTTGAGGCAGGATAATCACTTGAGCTCACTTTGAGGCAGCAGCGGCAGGATAATCACTTGAGCTCACTTTGAAGCAGCAGCGAGGTATGATGATGCCACTGCCCTTATGTCCAGAGTAAAACCCTCTCTTGCAAAAAAAAAAAAAAGGAAGATTTTGTCAGACTCTGCTAATTTGCCCTATAATAGTATGTGCCACCTTCCACTTTCACCACGAATAAGAAAGAGCTTATTTCTCTACTCTTTTGCCAACACTGGACAGTATCATTTTTTTTAATATTCATTAATCTGACAGGTAAAAAGTGATATCCTATGGCTGTTTTTAGTTTTTGACTCCCTAATTGTTAGTGAGCTTGATCATAAGAGTGTGTATATACGTGTGTGTGTGTGTGTGTGTATGCCATCTTCCATTGTCTTACATTTTTCTTATTGGTGTCTAATCTCTTTGTTGGACTAAGAAATTATATGTTATTATAAAAGTGTCACATTTATGTAACTGTGCCTTATTATTAACTATATATGTTATTTCCAATTTTCCAAAAGTGAAAATTGGAGAGTCTCAACTCTGGTTGCACAGTAGAATTATCTGAGAAGGTTACTGCTATTTAAATACCAACGCTCTCTCCCAAGAAATCCTGATTGAATTTGTCTGAGGTCATGCCCAGACATGGGTGTACCGCAGGGTTTCTCAGCCTCAGCACTGTCGACATTTAGGACCAGATAAATCTTTGGGAGGGGTCCTGAGCGCTGTGGGCTGTTTAGCAGCATCCCTGGCCTCTACTCACTAGATGCCAGCAGCACCTTCCTCCCCTGGATGGGACAAGCAAAAATGTCTCCAAACATCGCTGAATGTCCCCCTGGGTCCAAGATGTTCCAAGCCCCCACCCCGTTGCACCCCCAGTTGAGAACCACTGGTATGCTGGTTTTAACTCCCCCCACCCCACCAAGTGAATTTATACACAACCAGAGTCGAGAACCACTAATGTAAATAATGCTGCAGTGAACATTTTTATGCACGTAATGTTGCACACATCTCTAATTATTTCCCTAGGATATGCTTAAAAGGTAAGTCTTAAGGCTTTTGACATGATTTTGTTAATTGGCCTTCAGAAGGGTTGTGCTATTTGCTCTCTCGTCATCAGGGCTCAAGAATCTCTTCTATCCCCCACCTTTGCCAACCCTGAATATCATCACATCGTTTCAAACCAGTCTGATAGGTGGGAAATGACAGCACATCTGAAAGTTGATATTTCGTAGGCTGTGTTTAAAAGAAAACCTCCTGTAGAATGTGCCAAAGATGACAAAGCAATCTTTTTGGTTGTGTTAGCTGGTTGATTTTACCACTTGTGAAAGCCTGAAGGGCTGGAATAAATTTCTGTGCTGACCTAGCACCAATAGTTTGCTGGTATATGTTTAACAATGGGCTCTTCCTGGTTAAAAATCAACAATAACAGGCTCTGTGCCCATAGCACAGTGGTTACAGTGCCAGCTACATACATTAAGGGTGGCAGGTTTGAACCCAGCCCAGGCCAGCTAAACAACTGCAACAAAAAAATAGCCGGGGAATTGTGGCAGGTGCCTGTAGTCCCAGCTACTTGGGAGACTGAGGCAAGAGAATCACTTAAGCCCAAGAGTTTGAGGTTGCTATGAGCTGTGATGCCACAGCACTCTACGGAGGGCAACCCAGTAAGACTACTCTGTCTCAAGAAAAAAAAAATCAACAATTACAACAGCAACAACCTGACTTACTGTGTTTGCCAATTTCTGTGGTAAACAGTGGGATGTCTCTAAACAGGGAAGTGGGAAGAGATATACATAGTTGGCTCTCACCACTCCCACCCATTTTTGAATACAGGCTCTACTTCTGATGGTAAGAACTTAACCTATTCCCATTCAACTGGGTCTATGTTAGCAAAGTGGGCAACAAGCAATTAAGTAGTGAACTTGACTATGAGGTTAGCTCCTACGATAACAAAAAAAAAAATTGTTTGTTTTTTTTTTTGAGACAGATTCTCACCACATCACCCTCAGTAGAGTGCTGTGGCAACACAGCTCACAGCAACCTCAAACTCTTGGGCTTAAGCAATTCTCTTGCCTCGACCTCCCAAGTAGCTGGGACTATAGGTGCCCACCACAATGCCTGACTTTTTTTTTTTTTGTAGTTGTCATTGTTGTTTAGCAGGCCTGGCCCAGGTTCAAACCCGCCAGCCCTGGTGTATGTGGCTAGCACCATAACCACTGAGCTACGGGCACTGAGCCAACAAAAATTTTTGAAAGGGAACAAGGGTAACAAGTGTCATCCAAAATACTTAATCCTAAATGCCCACTTGCCTAGAATATTATCAGCACACCATTTCATGATATATAACCTGACTTCAGAACTGTGACACTTATAAGGCATCCAGGCTTGAGCAGCTCTCTTAAATTTCTGTGTCTTGTTTTTCTCTCATGAACTGGGGAAGAAAGGGGATAGGTTATCTTATAAGGGGGAGATACAAAGAAGTCCTTGGACATCAGGTCCTTCAGAAAGGCACAGAGCTTTCTGCCCCATCATTTAACATGAAGCCACTGAATGGTAAATCTCAGATTCTGGCTTCTTTGCTCACACTCAAGACAATCTCAAGACCTTAATAATCATCGTGCCTCACACAGAATAGAAATGCGTGACTTGACTTGCTATGCAGTTTCTCACTGACAGCGGTAAAAATGAGTTCTCCTCCCTCCCAACATAAAAGAGCGACATATAAGATCAAATTCAGAGAGAAAACTCCCCCCATGCAAGTTGGCAGATGTCTGAATTCTATACACAATCCCCTTAGGGGCCCATGGATCTTGGTTAGGGACACCTAGTCTGGGGATGAGGAGATGGGGAATGATCAGAGGAATAGGAATAGATCCAAGAAAAACATGACAAAATGTTAAAACGTTTCAAAAGACCTGCCCTGAAGTATTAAGACAAATAAAGTGTGTGGGGGGGGTGGGGGAAGCAACCATCCTTCCAACTAAAGCATCAGCCCCTTGGGGACAGGGATTGTGTCATCATAAGGACTCTACGACATCAATGAAACTCATCACCAGCTATAGACAGAATAAATGTTGCCTCCTGCTTATCCACATGAGAACTTTTGGAATATTTGTAGGTGATGTGTAATAAATAAAACAGAAGCCTTGTTAAGAGTCCTTACATCATGGTAACTTTTTCTCATGATATATTTTCTCAATCGGAGTGCTCTACAATTACATGGAGGTCATTGGGCCATCAAGTACCCTGTTCTACACCCTATGGGCTTTTATCCGCTCCCACCCCTCCTCCTATGCCTGAACAACTCTTACTCATTCTATGTCTCACCTTTAGCAGGGAGGTCTGTCCTAACTGTCTCCAAAAATTAGTTCACCTCATTCCACTTCACCATGGTTCCTTCCATGCCTTAGCCCAAATCACATATGTAATTAATTAATTGTCCAATGTTTATCTTCCCCTTGTCTATGAGGATTGGGACCATACCTGTATTCCCAAAGCAGAAATAAATGTTCATTGAAGAAATAAACAATGGGGCAAATGAATGGCCCGCCTGGGACAGGAACTTGGACAATAAGTAACCTGCTTAAATACTTTCTTTTTTTCCCCATTGGCTTGTCAAGTTTCACCCATTTTTGCTTGAATCATGTTTCATGTGTCCCCCACCCCACCCCACCCCTGCTGCCCCAGGTTTAATCCCCATCGTCAATCCACCTTAACTTCAGGCGCTGAACACAGAGATTGCTGTCACTTCCAATTTGCCCCTCACTGCATTTCTTTTTAAATTGTTCCCTTGGTAGGCACTGGAAAAAAGGGAAAAAAAGAGACACATGGGTGGGTTTGGAGTAAAGAAGTGTTGAGGAGGGGGGGAGGTAGAGGAGGATAAAAATGAGAACCACCAGCCATTTAATTGCCCTTCTCAGACCCATGAGGTGACCGGAGCCTCTCAGGGGAAACTTGCTCTTTGCTGCCATCTGGTGGCCATAGTTGGAGCCGCTCCCATAAGAAAAAACTACCCAGGCATTACTTAGCACCTACTGTGTTCTCAATACTGTACCAAACAATCTGTAAGTAATTACTTATATTTTTACATTCCTTTAGCAATGATGAAACATTTTCATATGCAATATTTCAACTCATCCTCTTAGCAACCATCTGAGGTAGGACCTCAGCGGGTAAAAATATTCCCTTTTCACAGATGAAGAAACTTAGACTCAGCTTGCACAAGCCCTTGCAAATAGTGAAGAGCAGAGTTTGTATGATACTAAAATCAGGTTCTCTGATTCCTAGTTCACTGACTACACCAAAACAGGTGTGTATTACTTCTTTGGTTTTTTCTTCAGAGCGGAAGACAGAAAAAAAAAAAACTATACTCTTCAGCATTGCAGGAATGAAGACTCTGATGAGTGATTAAAAAAAAGAAAGAGAGATAGAATAAGAAAAGAGATAAGAAAGAAATTATGTCTCTATTTTTTTCCAGCTCTAAATTTATTGATTTCAAGTAATACACCTAAACTTTTTTTTTTTTTCTTGAGACAGAGTCTCAAGCTGTCACCCTGGGTAGAGTACCATGGCATCATAGCTCACAGCAACCTTCAATTTGGGCTCAAGCGATCCTCTTGCCTCAGTTTTTCCATTTTTAGTAGAGACTGGGTCTTGCTTTTGCTCAGGCTGGTCTGGAATTTATGAGCTCAAGCAATGCACCTGCCTCAGCCTCCCAGAGTGCTAGGATTATAGGCGTAAGACACTGCACCTGGCCAATATCCCTAAATTTTAAGATTCAGATCTGTGAGAGACAAGTAAGAATCAACTGAATTCTTCACTTGAAGTTTGGTGTTGGAAGGAATACTGAAAAGCCACTCAAATTATTCTTTCTTCTAAAGTAAATGCCCTGTTGGGCACAGTGGCTCATGCCTGTAATCCTAGCACTCTGGGAAGCCGAGGCAGATGGATTGCTTGAGCTCACGAGTTCCAGACCAGCCTGAGCAAGAGTGAAATCCCGTCTCTACTAAAAGTGAAAAACTGAGGCAGGAGGATCACTTGAGCCCAGGATTTTGAGGCTGCTATGAGCTATAATACCACGGCACACTACCAAGGGTGACAAAGTGAGTCTCAAAAATAGTAATGATAATAATAAAATAAATAAAGTAAATGTCCTCTACCCAGTGTTCCCTTATCTTGTTGTGCGCATAAACCCACTGGGGATCATGTTAGAAAGCTGACTCTGATTAAGTACGTCTAAGTGAGGCCTGAGGTCCTGCATTTCTTTTCTTTTTTTTTTTTTTTTTTTGAGACAGAGCCTCAAGCTGTCCCCCTGGGTAGAGTGCTGTGGCATCACAGCTCACAGCAACCTCCAACTCCTGGGCTCAAGGGAGTCTCCTGCCTCAGCCTCCCAAGTAGCTGGGACCATAGGCACCCACCTGGCTATTTTTTTTGGTTGCAGCCATCATTGTTGTTTGGCAGGCCTGGGCTAGATTCGAACCCTGGGTATTGGTGTATGTGGCTGGCACCTTAGCCACTTAAGCCACAGGTGCCGAGCCGGGTTCTGCATTGCTAACCAGCTCTCAGATCATACTTTGAGTAATGAAAGTTTAGAGCTGCATGATTGACAAATTTGTTGTGTAGAAGGCCAAATATTTTAGACTTTACAAGACATATGGTGCTTGTTGTGGCTATTCAACTTTGCCATTGTGAATATACGATTTTGCTGTTATAACACAAAAGGAACCACGGATAATGCATTAAAAAAAATGTGTGTGGCCGGGTTCCAATAAAGCTTGATTTACTAAAGCAGAAAGCTGGCTGGATTCTGGCTGTGGGCTGTAGTTGCTGACCCCTGCTCTAGATGATACTTTTGTTTCCAGGGGAGTTATATGTATATTCTGAAAGTGTGTTTGTTGAGCTGCAGGTGAAATACTGTCCTTGTTGAAATTTCAGATTCTTAAACACAAGGACTCTTGCCACCATCCTAAACTGTCACCATTCATTTAAAATTTAATAATGGAGGGCCAGGAGTGGTAGCTCCCACCTATAATCCCAGCACTTGGGAGGCCGAGGCAGGTGGATTGCCTGAGCTCACAGGTTTGAGACCAGCCTGAGCCAGAGCAAGACTTTGTCTCTAAAAATAGCTGGGTGTTGTGCCAGGCGCCTGTAGTCCCAGCTACTGGGGAGACTGAGGCAAGAGAATTGCTTAAGCCCAGGAGATTGAGGTTGCTGTGAGCTATGACTCCACAGCACTCTACCAAGGACAACAAGTATGACTCTGTCTTAAAAAAATAAAATAGAATAAAATAAAATTTAATATTGGGTATTGGTCTCACGTCAGGTTCAATAAAGAGGCAGAGAATTGAAAATAATATTACTCAGATGTGCATAGTACTGGTTCTGTTCCAGACACTGTTCTAAGTTATTTATGTATATACATGTATATTACATGCATATGTAATTAACCCTCACAATAACCCTACAAGGAGGTATTATACTTATCTCCATTTTACAGATAAGGACATTAAGTTTTCTTTTAAGTAATTTTCCCACAATCACATGGACAATAAGTGGTGCAGTCAGAATTTAAATCCAGGCAGGCTGAGTTCCTGCTCTTTATTCCTTCCTTATACTACTTTTTTTTTTTTGAGACAGTCTTACTATGCCACCCTCAGTAGAGTGCTGTGGTATCACAGCTCACAGCAACCTCAAACTCTTGGGCTTAAGGGATTCTCTTGCCTCAGCCTCCCAAGTAGCTGGGACTACAGGTTCCTGCCACAACGCCCAGCTATCCTTATACTATTTCTGAAAAGAAAAAGTAGTTGGTACTATTAGTTGGAGTTGATGGGTGGAGAGAGGCAGTGAATGATGAAGAGAAAGATGAAAAATAAAGAAGCTAAAATTTAAATTATTCTGTTTTATGAACTCCTGAGCTCAACAAGAATTTATTCTTTCTTCTTTTACTAAGACCAACCCCTGTTAACAGTGGGAGTTTTTATATTCAATTATCATGCATTGAATGTCCTCAATAATACAGGGTGTCCCAAAAGTCACCCCTAAAGTCACCATACACAGGGAAAATGAGAAGGGGTAGCTAAATGTACCTTTATTTAAAAATATTCATTATAAAGTTGTTTTATATATATTTATATGTATATATATGTATTTTTTTTTTTTTTGAGACAGAGCCTCAAGCTATCCCCCTGGGTAGAGTGCTATGGCATCACAGCTCATAGCAACCTCCAACTCCTGGGCTCAAGCGAGTCTCCTGCCTCCACCTCCCAAGTAGTTGGGACCACAGGCGCCCGCCACAACGCCTGGCCATTTTTTGGTTGCAGCCGTCATTGTTGTTTGGCAGGCCCAGGCTGGGGATTCGAACCTGCCACCTTAGGTATATGTGGCTGGCGCCTTAGCCGATTGAGCCACAGGTGCCAAGCCTTCATTACAAAGTTTTACAAAATATTCTCTACATATTGGTCATCTTTTTGTAAGTTTTGTCATGATTATTTTGTAAATAAAGGTACAATTAGCTACTATTTCCCATTTTTCCCTATGTACATAGTATGGCATCTTTGGGGACACCCTGTAGCCTATGACCATTAGTTTCCAAGGCTCAGAATAGAAATAAATCAAACATTGGTAATTCTCACATTCAATGGTCACCTAAGCTACTCCCTTTTTTGCTAAAGTGATGTAAATGTCCTTAAAACCAAAAGTCCGTCAGGGCTTGGAAGAGAGTTTCTTCAGCAGTTCACCTGAGCCTCTTGGAACTTTACCTGCCGTGTTCAATGCACTCCTATCAAATTGGAAAAACAGGACCTCACGTGAATATCAGAGTTCTTGTTCTGCCATACGAAGCACTCCCAAAGCCTTATTGTCAAGCCAAGTCTTCTGGTTGAGATTACTTTATATTCCAAAAGAAAGACTGTATCTGTTTTACAGATCAGGGTTTCTCAACCTCAGCGTTATTGGCATTTAGGGCAGGGAGCTGTCCCACATATTCTAGGACGTCTAGCAGCATCCGCTCCTCCTACCCTCTAATAACCAATAGCATCACCCCAGTTGTGACAACCAAAAATGTCTGTAACCGTTGCTCTTGTCCTCTGGAGAAGCAAAATCACCCTCGGCTGGGAGCCACCAATATAGATCAATGACAGCTTATAATTCACGAATGCCCTCCACCATCTGTTTGTGGGAGTATACATTGGCACAAATTGTTGAAGGGTGATTTTAAAGCTGGCTCTGGAAAGCAATCATTAAAATATTCAAAATATTTGCATTAGAAGGAAAAGGAAAGGATTTATTATTTATAGCCCTGGAAGTGTAATAGATTCATTAGGAATAAAGGTTTGACAGTGTCTAAGACTGTATTTTCCTCAAGTGATAGACAGAGTCCGTGGCTGCCAGCTCCTAACAATCCCTGAAGCAGCCGAGTACACGAGAAGCTCTTGGGTAATTGATTTGAGCTTTGGGCATCTGGCTTAGCCGGGTTGGTCTACAAATAATTTCCTGGACTACAGTGATTGACCCAAGGATGAGGCATCAGAGTACTTGCCTAGAGTTCCTGTAAATAATCCGAGGGGGCAGGATGTAGGAGGAGGTCATCTATCCTTTCTGGTCACAGGGTTATAGAGATGGCCAATTGCTACGGCCTTAACCTAAGGAAGAAGTTGTTCTGAAAACAATGAAGAGATACGGGGAATCCTTGTGATATTTAAGGCTTGGCTTCTGGCCATTCCTCTGGCCAAATCCAACAGAACGTTATTCCCAGGGTAGTCTCACTTGAGCCAATAAATACTCTTTTTTCTTTTCTTTTCTTTTCTTTTTTGTAATTGCAGTTTTTTGGCTGGGGCCAGGTTTTAACCTGCCACCTCTGGTATGTGGGGCCTGCGTCCTACTCCTTGAGCCACAGGCGCCGCCCATAAACACTCTTTTTTCATTCAAGCTAATTCATATTAGATTTCTGTCTCTTATAACCATGGGATCCTGCTAATGCATCTTGGCAAAGATGTAGAGAATGACCAGGATCACTGGTAGAATTTTGACACATAAATGTCCTGAGGAAAGAATCACTGTGCAAACTAGATGGGAGCAAATTCACCCAGGGGCCTATTTTTATAAATCCTGGTATGATACTTGAAAACTCTCAGCACATGTGGCCGCCTCTTGGCATATACACATAGCCACCACAACAGCCCCCATTATTTAGGGGTGTATGCTTCCCAAAGCTTTCAGGTTCATTATGTCACTTGCCTTGTACCACAACTCAACCAGACGGGGAAGGAGATTTTGCCATCCCCATTTCCAGGTGAGAAAATAAGGATACCATGTGGCTAAATGAATTTTTGATGTAGTTCAGGGGTTTGGAAAGAGATCAGCAGTTCTCAAATTCAATCAGTCACGAACTGTGTCGTGAGTGATTCAATGCTAATGGTTAAAGTACTGACGCTCGAGAATGATTCATCTATTTTTAAATAATGCATCATCCCTGTAACAACCTAATTCTTGCTGGCATTTAATGTGCTTTCCCGAGTGGGAGAAAAAGGAGTGGAATATTGGGAATCCCCACGGGAGTGCTCTGCAGGTGCATGCCCAACCACCTTCATCCTAAGAGAAAACAAGTGGAGAGTGAATCGGTTGGCCAGTTCCAGAAGTTGCTTCCAGCTCTAACATTTGATGACTCACCCAGAGTAAACAATGACTTGATGGTGTTCAAATTAAAACTAACCACTTCTCCCTGTCCATGTATCTTACTAAGAATCACTCCCTTCAAAGAGTTTTAGGGTGATCATAAAATGTATCACCCATGCCAGGTTACTTTCTTTTAAGAGAAAAGAGAATGGAACAGGAGGGCAACAGATTAACCAGGAGCTGTGTTAAGCAGAACAGGACTTAAGTTACCCTAAGTCTATGTAACTCAAGAACATAGAGTTACAAGACCAGAAACTGCCAGCCCTGCCCCTAGAAATGTTGCTCTAGGGCCCTGGTGCAGTGGCTCATGCCCATGATTCTGGGAGGCCAAGGCGAGTGGATTTCTTGAACTTAGGAGTTCAAGAACAGTCTGAGCAAAAGTGAGACCCTGACTCTAAAAATAGCCAGGTGTTGTGGTGGGCACCTATAGTCCCAGCTACTCAGGAGGCTGAGGCAAGAGGATCACTTGAGCCCAAGAGTTTAAGGTTGCTGTGAGCTGGGACACCACAGCACTCTACCGAGGGTCACTAAGTGACCCTCTGCCTCAAAAAAAAAGAAAAAAAAAAGAGAAAGAAAGAAAAAGGAAAAGAAAAGAAATGTTTCTCTAAAGGTAGTTTAGATATATCCTGGTTTTGGTTCCCCCCAAAGCAGACCCTGAGACAAAGATTTGGGTTCAAGTAGTTAATTTGGTAAGTGAGTCAAGGAAAGAAAGTCAGTAAAAGTTTGTTGATTAAGGCAGCTATTACTGTGGGCAACCTGAACTTGATTCCTGTGGTGGCCGTAGTGATGAGCCACCCACATCCCGCCTCAAGGAAGGAAGTGATGTCTAGCCAGGAGATGGCCTCCAGCTGTCAGCTCCTTCAGAGAGCTGCCCAGACCAAGGCTGTTGTGCCCTTCCGGGGCAGCCTGCACCTGGTTTTTGTTTTTTTAATTTACTTATTTTATTTTATTTTTTTTTGTTTAGCCTGCACCTGTTGACTGAGCAAGGCAAGGGGATAAAGACTGGCCATGTTCACCTTAGATGGGACACTTTGATGAGTAGTGCTCACTCCAGAGCGCCCCAGTGGGTTGGCCAAGGCTGCATTGCAGCCAGAGTCTTCCCTCTGCTCTGTTCTATTTCTTCCCCTTTTTTTCATAGGGATTGATTCCTTTTTTTTTTTGAGATGGAGCCTCAAGCTATCCCCCTGGGTAGAGTGCCATGGCATCACAGCTCATAGCAACCTCCAACTCCTGGGCTCAAGCGAGTCTCCTACCTCTGCCTCCCAAGTAGCTGGGACCACAGGCGCCCGC
>CAUYQV010025781.1:0-29030 GCA_963574575.1 Galagoides demidoff | reverse complement strand
GAAAATCAATTGACTGTAAATGTAATGGTTTATTCCTAAAATGACTTTCACTTCTATTTTATTGATCTGTATTTCTAGCTTTACACTAGTAGCACATAGGATTGATTATAGTAGCTTCGTAGTAAAGTTTTGAAATGAGAATTGTGAGCACCCCAGATTTGTCCTTTTCGAAAGTTGTTTTGCACATTCTGGATTATTTTCATCTTATATATATTTTAAGAGTTACAAACAAAAACTTGCAGGTTTTTGCATGTTCTTTGGGACCTTTTGTGTAGCTGTTAATACCATTTGAAAATAGGAATATTTTATGTCTCCCTTTCTGAGACACATATCTTTTATTTCATTTACTTGCCTTATTGCACTGGCTAAAATTTCCACTGCTATGTTAAGTGAACATCTTGCCTGGTTCATGACCTTGGGAGAGAAGTATTCAGTCTTTCATCATTAAGTATAATAAATATTATTAGCTGTAGATTCTTTCTAGATGCTCTTTATCAAGATGAAGAAGTTTCCCCTCTATGCCTGTTTGTTGAATTTTATTGTGAATATGTGTTGAAATTTGTCAAGTACTTTTACTGTATTGACTTATATGAACACGTGATTTTTTTTCTTTAGCTTTTTAATATGATGACTTACATCCCGAGAATAAACTTCAGTTTTCTATGGTATGTGACTCATAATACATATTATTAATGCTATCTATTGCTGACTTCTATTTGTTAATACTTGAAGATTTTTATATCTCTATCCACAGGGATAGTTATGTACAGTTTTCTCTCTTCCTACTATGTTTATCTGGTTTTGATGGCATGACTTAGAAAATGTTCTCTTCTGCTTTCCAAAATATGTTGTGTAGAATGGTTGTTAATTTTTCTTTAAATATTTGGCAGAATTCACCAATGACTTTGTCTTGGCTTGGAGACTTCTCTATTAAGATTATTTAAATTATCAACTCAGTTTCTTTAATATTACAGAATTATTTTTAATAATATTGTTCTTTATCATTAAATGCGTCTATGAGTTTTAAATTTATTTTTTAAACTTTAAAGTAAATAAGAAAGTGTCTTAAATGCTGTTTCAGTGCTGCCTTCTTGCCAGTGGGCTTGGTGTTGTGATGCTCCCAGTGTTGCTGGGCCCTGATGAGCCTCCTTGTTCATGCTGCTTTCCTTCCAAAGCCCTGAGACTGGGCTTCTACCTTCAGCTCTCTGTGAGCACAGCCAGACTTCTTGCATCCAACTTTTTATTTTACCCCATATCACCACTCCCTCCACTAGACTGTCTTCCTTCCTCAGAAAGGCACCCTCCCTATTCTAAGCAGGAAATATTAGCACTGTGATCTCTGCCTCTTTTGACTGGCTTCATATTTTCAGTCAAATACACTTTTCATTTGTTTTCTACAAAGGAGGGGAGCTCTAAGGTAGCCTCGAAGGTGTTTCTCTAGCTTCAAAATCATGTTTTCACATGTTTCCAAATATAAAATCACCACCTTTACTTGAGCCTCAATACCTCTTATTCCATAACGGGCACTAATAACCAAAGCTAGAAAGTTCTCATTTGTTGGCTTTCCCCTCCTTTCAAGTACTCTGTTTATTAGATGTGTCAAAATCACTTTTCAATTATCTTTTGAAATGATCACTGGTCTCCTCGTAATCGGAAACATGATTTTTCTTCCCCATGCTGCCTTTATTTTTTTTCTCTATCAAGAATATCCTGTTCTTTACATCTGCTATCCAAATCTCATTCTCGCTGTACTTTATTACACAAATATGCATTTATCATATAAATGATACACTTCATGCAAATATTAGAAATACAAATTTGCCAACTTGAATAATCATACACTTTGTTAATGTAACTCCCACACTTGTCTTGAACGCAGTTGCTCTCAGATGCTGAGGCATACGTGTGATTTTAATATCCTTAGCATGAGAAATGTGATTTTAGACTACGTTAAAAGTCAAGTCAATGACTCTGGCCCACAATATCTTCAGGCTAAAAAAAAAAAAAAAAAAGTGTATCTGTAAGACACAGGTATTCCCATGTGGTTTTGTAACTCACTCTGAAAGCAAACCCAAATGGCAGCATCCCCAAATTATTATGCTACGGCAGTTTCAATGGACTTACTCAATAGTTCGCCCAAGTGACCCTTGGAATGATGATGTTCTTTTGAATGTATACATTACATTTTGCATTTTAATCACCCTGATCTGCCACATATTATTCAACAATTGTTTTATATATTGTCTTCTCAAAGACTGTCTGTTTCCCAAGGATGGAATTTCTGCCTGAGGTGTTTGTACACCTCGTGATGCATAGCAGCTCTACTTCTGATACAGTGGCCATCGTGGGTTCACTGAAAGAGGTAATGCTGCATCACATAATTTCTAGAATCAGTGAGTGGACTACATATTTTAAACGACTCTCAATTTTGTGTTGAGATATATATGATTTTCTCATAAGATCTAAAAGTCCCCAAACAACAAAGCCCAAAGCATTTTAAAATATGAAGGCAAACTGCATTTGCAGAATTGCTTTTGGATTCTGGAATATACATGAAGCGAATTAATGGCAAATACTGAAGTGATAAGTTTAATATCATGCTCCCGAGAGATGTTATGATACGAGCAAAACTAATCAATTTAGATTATGCAGTTTTTTATTATTTTCACTTCAGGGGAATTCCTGAATCATTAAACTTAGTGGGTCTCTGATTATATTTCTCACCTAATGAAACAGTAAACAGATTACCAAATTAAAAGTTCCCAAAGGGGAAAAAGGCTAAAAATATTCATTTAACTTTTAAATGTTTAATCAGGATTATTAGCTACTAAAGGTAGGCTTAATAAAATTTCATTATGTAACTAAATTTAAGTCTATGAAGTGAAGATTTTTTTTACATATCCTGTTTTAAACAACATAATACATAGTTTTATGATACTTAAAAGTGAAGGTCGATATGGACACAAGATTTAAAATAAGCATTTATAGAGATGCAGCTTCAGTTCTTAAAGTTCAAGGATAAAGCTGAAAATGTAATTATGTAAGTGGATGCTTTTACTCTCCCTACATCGCCACCCTGTTCGCTTTAAGAAAGTCAACTTATCTATCATGAGTTCTGTCCTGAAGTGGCAATCAGGAAAGTTGGCCCACAGGATAAGGTTTTCCTCCATAATACACTTTTTGGACTGGAATAAAATATCCTCAGAACTATGTAATGACTCTGGGCAGAAACTAATGCCATAAAATAATTTCTCATTTAAACCTTATATTTTTAAGTCTCAAGGTTAGTTAAGTGGTAGGTTAATCCTTCGTGTTCACATGGATGGAGCTGGAAAATATTCTTCTTGGCAAAGTATCCCAAGAAAAAGTATCCAATGTACTCAGCCCTACTATGAAACTAATTTATAGCTTTCATAGGAGAGCTATAACCCAATTTTAGCCCAGGAACATGGGGAGAGGGGAGAGGAAGAGTTGGGGAGGGTGACTGGTGGGATCACGCCTATGGTTCATCCTATAAAGGTATATGTGAATCTCTCTAAATGTAGAATATAAATGTCTTAACACAATAACTAAGAAAAAAGACATGAAGGCTATGGTAACCAGTTGGATGAAAGTACTTCAAATTGTATACAGAAACAGTACACTGTACCCCATGATAGTATTAATGTATACTGTTATGATTTAATAAAAAAAAAAAAGAGTTACCATGATTTTCAAGGAAGTAGGGTGAAGGTACCAAGGAGTTTTCAAAAGCATATTTAATATTATATTGTTACAGGTGGGAAATTCGTAGCATAAAACTCATAATTCAAGCAGAAAAGTTAATCTCTGCAAAATCATCTTAGTCCAGTGGGGCAATCATTTGAACGGGTTTTAAATATACACTTAGTCATCTAAAAATAAGTTATTTTAACTCTAGGAAAGGGTGATTTTTCTTTGACTACATAGATCAGCTCTACTCCTTTTGTATTTTTAAACTGTCAAGTGTGAAATCCTTGTACATATATACTTGGTTTAGTCTCTGACCATGTGAAAATAATCTTCAAACAAAAATATATTCACCATCCTCTTCATTCCTTTTGGCCTTAAGGAGTTACACTGCTTTATTCTAAAGGAAGGGACCTTAAAATACTCTTCTAATGAGTACTACATTGTGGATGACCTGAGTGAACAGACTAAGAATGTGTAATAAACTTTTATGGGAGTCTGTGCTACAATCCATTTCCAATCCTCTAGTTCAACCTCTTCTGTTTGATATTTGTGTATGAAATAATATAACACAGCTGTGCCTTTTAAATAACTTAAGCTAAACCTATGACACAAGACACAAGTATTACCCATGAATAAGGCATTTGAATTATTTACATGGTATTTCAAGGTCTTTATTAAGCCAACCTTATTTTTTAGTCCTTCTCTCCTTCCACACAGACTAAACTGATAAAGGAAGAATATATCTAAAGCCAAATTAATTTAGATTATATTGTTTTCAATGTTTGTTTCCTATGAAGATATACATATTTAAAGGAGATATTTGACTTAAATTATTTAACTCCTCTGGAAGATATTGTTATACACTATTTGTTCCTGATATCAAAGCAAATATCAGTTATACAGACTGACTCAGGTTTAGTTTATGTTACATCCTGCTGTACACGATCAATTTGGCATAGGATACATGTTTTATATTATTTGCAGCAAATTCTTACTTTAAAAACTCAGCCTGTAACCTTATCTATTTCATCTCTATTCATTAGATGAATAGTATTTCTATTTATCATGGGGAAGCAGGACAGTAGCTTTCCATGGAAGTTCAATAAATACTTGAAATTGAACTGATTCTAAATTAATTATACATTTTCTGGAAAATTGGTCATCCAGGAGTCTTTTCCCTCTCTGAACTCAGGAATGTATGAACCAAAAAATTTCCAGAGAGAGCCTAACTCAAACTTTGCCTCAATCTGTGAATTCAGTAGTTATTTGCACTGCCTCGTGTGCGCTCTGGGCAACTCCTATTCCCAAGGAGTCCCCGGAGAAAAGTTGAGAGAAGTCAAAACCCAATCATGCTGCCTGCTGATAAGAGTCTGTGCAGAATGCTAGAACAACAGGGAGAACGTGTGAGCAGGGCTTATGAGAGGAGATGGGGATGAGGAGTCAGGAAATGCTTTGGAGAGTGGCTGATTCTGAAATGACTGAGTTTGGGAAGGTAGACGTGGGGGTGGGGAGGATGCTACTGCTAACGTATGGGCATATACGGTGACTAAGCCACACGGACCAGGAAGGTTTGCTCAAGGAACTGCAGATAATTCAGTAGGGTGGCCTACGAGAGGCTGGAGAAGAAAATGGGAGTAGTGACAGGGATAAACTTAATTTGCTACTTCAAAGAATTTGGAATTAATATTGAAGGCAATGAGAAACCATTAAAGGTTTGTAAATGAGAGAGTGATGTGATCTGATTTGCACAGTGGAGCACCCTAAATCTTTGCCAGCATGGCCGGGACAAGAGGAGTTCGAGCCAGTAGCCAGTAGGAAAATAGAGCAGTTTAGATCTTTACAGCGACGTTTTACAGTCTGCTTTAAGGACAGTGAGCCTCGGTCATGTTAGAATCTCTAGCTAAGTTTAAATACCACGTCTCATACTCAGTGCTAACATGTTCAGCTGCTGTTCTCCTTTCCGTGCTTACCTTGTGGATCACAAATATTGGCCAGAACACACTGCTGCTCTCACCGGCTGCTCATGAAGACCGTGGGAAGTGTTTCCCAGGAGGAAGAGCCCGAGTCACGACACCAGACACGAATCAAGTGTTGGCTTTGGCAGCTTCAGCTGTGTGGCCTCGGAAAAACCCCTTCCACTCTCTGGGCCTCAGGTTTCTCACCTTTAAAACAGAAACCCAAATAGCTTTCCCGGAGGGGTGTGAGAATGGAAGGTCATTTACATAAGGCCTCTGTGCGGAGTGAGCCCTCAAAGAGCAGCATACGGATTTATTATTCAAAACAAAATGGTATGAGCAACCTTCTGATTTTCCAGTTCTTTTGAAGACCAACAGACATGGCAGGAGCTCACAGGAAAGGACTGGGGCCTGGGACTCTCCTGTCACTCTGATTCCAAGTCATTAGCTAAGCAGCTGAGCTTTTCCAGAAACCTATGCAAAACAGTTTTGGTTTTAACTATGTAATCAACCTGACAGGCCCATGGATGAAATGAATGTCAATGCCATAGCAAAGTGCCTTGGGATTGGGGAGTGCAATTAACCTGCCCACTCCAAATCCCAGAACACCCCACAGAGAGGAAGTTGCCTTGTCCCTGGGTCCCTAGGTGTGGTCTGATCAGTGCCTCTTCCAGAGATCTGAGGAAACCAAATGAAGACCGTCTGAAGTACCAACTGCCCCTGTAAACCTTTTAGAAATTACAAAGCGTGCCAGTTTGGGAGAAGGGAGTTGACACTTTTCTCCTATTTTCATATGAATATAATGATGAAATCCACCCATTGCTGAGTGTAAGGAGGATGTAATCCACAGTCAAGGCAGACAAATGTGGTTAGAGAGCAAATGGGGGAATTACATCCCTGGTAGTACAGTGTGACAGCTTTGGATAGAAGATACAGAACCACAGAAGAAAGGATTTCTACCTAATTGACTTCCAGTTAGCATTAATTTCGTAGTGCTGCTTCTTTTCATTCCTAAAGGCAGGAAAATCAGAAAAGTCCTTTCCTCCATAGCTGCAGCTGGCATTTCTGCAGTGATCATTAGTAGAACATGTTGGCAGTGGAAAGCAGCTCTAGCCTTTGCAGAACTGGCTGCCGTTCATGCCAAAAGCAAATAGGAATAGAAATAGTCACACCAATATTGTTATTACCGTACCAGGAGTCAACTAGCTGCCCTGTGCCTGCAGCTTTCCTGGGTTGTGCCTCACATCCTCCTCTCGCCTGACTGCTCAGCCCCACTTGTGGATATGAGACGGGAGAGCAGAGGCTGGTGGGTGAGGGATGTAAAAAAACATCTGCTGAGCTTGAGGAGCCAGCTTGACTTTGCAGCCCATGACTGTCTCCTTCCAAGGGAAAGCTTGAAAAGCAAACCCCTTTGAATGGGGGTTTTAATTAGTAGAAGATTTCCAGAAAGCAATTTTTGAGAATTTGGCCATATTTATCAAAAATGTCATATATCTGATCCAGAGTGTCATTTCCAAGACTAAACACTAAAGAAACAAATAATTTAAAATGCACATGGATTTTTAAGTATAAAAATGTATATGATCAATATGTTCATAATAGAAAAGAAAAAACATGAATGAACAGTCAAGCGTTAGTCAATTGTCATGAATCTGTAATAAATGTATTCAGCTAGTACGGGGGTTTTAGAAAGTGTTAAATGACACAAGAAAAATACTTATTGTCAAAACTTTTTAGTATTCCAAGAAAAAGAGTTTCACTCAAGTTATCTCAAGTTAGAAGGCATTTTCCGTGAGGGTACATATTAAATGAAACTAGCATTGAATAAAAAAATAAAAACATCAGGAATCGGGGAGACTTTGGAAGCAGCTGTTCCGTCCACTCTGTGCATCTTGCTTCTTCTCCTAGAACCACCCCACTAATTCTGTTTCTGACAGTGGAAGACTGAAAGACATTTCCACGTTTCCAGAGATGACTGTGTACGTACCACTGTCCTTCAGCCTGGGTTAAGTAGAGAGATGCTTCCCTCGAAAGCCCTATGGGAAGATCAGAACACTGGTGGCGGTGTTAAAATTAATGAAGCAGGATTCAAAACTACATTTACAGTACCATTATTCACTCACTTATTCAAAAAAGAAATGCACTGAGGGCAGCGTCTCTGGCTCAAAGGAGTAGGGCACTGGCCTTATATGCTGGAGGGGGTGGGTTCAAACCCAGCCCCGGTCAAAAACTGCAAAAAAAAAAAAAATGCATTGAACACTCACTGGAAGGAGGCAGCAAGGGCACTGTGGTCACAGACCTTGTAGTTACAATAAAGGCAATTAAAAGCCACCCATGGGATGCTACTCCATGCACCTGCCAATACTCAGCACCATGAACAAGGTCCCAACTTAAACTCAGAGGAAAGTCAGGACAGCATGTCCAGTTAATTTCTTCCTCAAGAAAATAGGTTAGAATGGCAGGAATTTGCAGTGGGTTTTTTTTTTGGGGGGGGGAGGTGGGGCCAGGTTTGAATCTGCCACCTCTGGTATATGGGGCCGGCGCCCTACTCCTTTGAGCCAGAGGTGCCATCCTAGAATGACAGGAATTTGAATCTATGTATTTGCAAGACATTATATCAAATGGTGTAGTTTAGGGGATATGAAGAGTTTTGTGAGCCACAGTAGGACTTGTGCATCTTCTAAGTGGCAGTGGATGACTACTGTAACTTTTACGAGTGCAGAGGGGTGATCAAATTTGCAAGATATAAAAATCTATAACAACAACATGGAGAAAGCCTTGGCCGATGGGCAGCCTGGAGTCAGGCAGCCAGTAGGAAACAGCATTAGCAATAGGGGCCAAGATGAAGTAGCCTGTATGGGGGCTATGACGGGGGCAGCAAACTAATGAACTCAAAAGATGTTTAGCATCCACTGAACTTGGAGAATGATAATTTGTGTGGGATGAGTGAGAAAACAGAGTTAAGGATAAATCCCAGATTTATAGCTTAGTATAATTAACTAATATTGAAAACAGAGAAGTAAGTGAGGGAAAGATAATGAGTTCAATTTTAAACACACTGAGTCTGCGGTGCAAATGGAATATCTAGGGGTGATGCCCAGGAGGCAATTCGATCTGTGCATCAGAAATTCAGGAAGGGGTCAGAGCTACTGGGGACAGGGTTTGATATGTCATGAGCCCATGGAGCACGCTTCAGATAATGAGTGTGCATGAGAGAGTCTGAGAATTAAATTACAGTTTTAATTATAATCTTTATAATTAAAGAGCAAGAAATGAAAAAGAGCTGAGGGCAAAGCACAAATATACCTAAAGGACAAGCAAAGAAAGAGAAAGGTATGTGGGAAGGAGAGTTAGTAAAAGCCACCAGAGAGGCAGAAATACCCAGTGTGGGGCCATGTCATGGAAGTCAAGGAGAGAGAGATCAGGATAAGAGAATATATTGGTGATAAGAAACCTATTTGCAAAACATATACTATAACTTCAAAGGAGAAAAATGATATGATCCTATTGATAGATGATTAAAAAATGTTAATAGAACCCAATGGAGATTTTACATAATAATATAGAAGTATATATGCATAGATATATATATACACACAGTATATATCATATATGGTGGTATATATTGTATATAGACACATGTATGTATATATACTATATATAGTGTGTGTATATATATGCATATATACTTCTATATTATTATGTAAAATATTCATTGGGTTCTATTAACTTTTTTATCATATGTCAGTAGGATTATATCATTTTTCTCCTTTGAATCAGTAATATTCATAAATAGATTCCTTATTACCAAGTTATTCTTTTATACAGAATAGTAATATATATACATATATGTGTATATAGACATATGTATGTATATATACCTATGGACACACTGTATATGTGTGTGTGTACACATACACAGGAATACAGGTGTGCAGGTGTTGGGAGTCCCCAGGACCACTCCAGTTTGGAGAGTTCAGTAAGGAAACTCAGAGGACTCAGTGTATAGTTATATGTACTTGCAGTTATGATTTATTATGGTAAAGGGGTATAAAGTAAACCTAGCAGAGGGAAAAAAGTGCATGGGGGTGAAGTCCAGAGGAAACCAGCTTCTCTCTCTGCCTTTCTTTCATGGGACGACACAGTAAGGAGCCCCTCACACTGTGCTGGTACCTTGAACTTGGACTTCCAGCCTCCAGACCTGTGGGAAATAAATTTCTCTTGTAAATTACTCAGTCTGTGGTATTCTGTTAATAGCATCATAAAATATGTACACACACGCACATATATAGTGTGGCCATAAAGTATATATACATACATAGGTCTATGTAAAATGAACCAATTCAGAAAATTGATGTAAGAAGAGGGGCTGCTGCTATAACAAATATCGGAAAATGCGAAAGTGGCTTTAGATAAAGGCTGGAGGAATTTAGAAACACAGGCTAGAAAAAGCCTCGGATTGCTGTGTGTGAATGGACTGCTCAGGCAATTCTGGGGACCGTTCAGAAGAAGAGAAAGGTAGGGAATCGGAATCTTCTTAGAGATTACTGAAGTGATTGTGACCCGAATGCTTGTCGAACTATGGACATTAAAGGTCATTTTGATGAGGTCTCACACAAACATGTGAAATATCTCATTGGAAACTGGAGTACAGACCACCCTTGTTACAAAGTGATAAAAAAATTTAGCTAAACTGTGTCCATGCCCAAGGCTTTTATGGAAGGTCGAATTTAAGAGCAGTAAACAAGGATATCAGGTAGAAGAAATAGCCAAACAAAATACTAAAGCTTTCTTTACTTCTTTTTCTTTTTTTTTTTTAAGACAGAGTCTCACTTTGTAGCCCTGGTAGAAGGGCTCACAGCAACCTCAAACTCCTGGGCTCTAGTGTTCCCCTTGCCTCAGTCTCCTGAGTAACTGGGACTACAGGTGCCAGCGACAACACCTGGCTATTTTTAGAGATGGGTCTGGCTTTTGCTCAGGCTGGTCTCTAACGCCTGAGCTCAAGCAATCCACCCGCCTCAGCCTCCCAGAGTGCCCGGATTACAGGCATGAGCCGCTATGCCCAGCTTGAAGCTTTTTAAAACTGCATTCAGTAAAATGAGAAAAGAGAGAAATGATATGAAGATGGAATTGATAATTAAAAGGAACACAGAATGGAAAGATTTGGAAAATGCAGTCTGGCCATGTAAGGAGGGAAAAGGCATGTTTAGGAGGAGAAATCAAGGGTGTGGCCAAGCGATCATTTTCTGAAGAGCTGTGTACAGATAGAGGATCCAGATGTTTACCCCTAAGGGCGATGGGAGAATGACCCTGAAAACATTCTGAATCCTTGAACCTGCCCCTCCCGTCCCAGACCCAGAGCCAGCTCTTAAGGGAAAGGTTCTCAGGGAGGTGTCCCTGGAACCTCAGTATTTATTGCTCTGTGCCACCTTGAGTCTCAGCAGACAACAAGCAGCATAATATGGATATACAAAATTAATTGAAGATAAGAAAGAGATGAAACTGCAGTCTTATAATGATATATTGGGTAAAAAAAAAAAATGAGCCACTGTGACCCCAAAACAAAAGCTGTATCCGAAGAAAACATAAAGATACAAACCTGTATCTTCAAGAAAATTAATGCATCCGTGGAACAAAAATAAAATGATAAAACAGTTAAATTCTGCTAGGGACTAATATCATTTTCTTGCTTTTAATACATTTTCTTATAAGCTTTTGGCCCCTATGGCTTTCTTATTTTCCTTAAAATTTCATTTGATAGTGTGTTATTCTGCCTCCAACTCTTTTCTTATTAGTTTTCACCTTTTCAAACTCTCAATTTAAATGTTATTTAAGGTTTCCTGTTTTAAAATGTATGCAAACACTTTATCTTAGCATATTTGTATTTATTATACAATATTACATAACAAATATTTACGGAATAAATTAATGAATATGTAATTTAGTCACTATTTAACACCCCCACCTCCTCTAAAGTTAACCTGATGCGATATTAGATTTCCCCTGAAACCTTAAAAGCCCAGGAGGTATGTGGGCTCAGTTTACTGAATATAACTTTATATTACCCTGTATTTTAAAAGTTGTTTGAGAAATTGTGTAATTCAAAGGCTAATACCAAATGGTAAGGCAAGTTTCATTATAATAGCCAAGTTGAGGAATCCTTTACGTGAATACTCTATAAAAAGGATGAGCCTGCAGAAAATTTCTGGATATTATAATAATGAACACTGAGTAAGCGTGTGGCTGGGAACAGGTTGATATCATTGGATCATATATGGTCTGGGTCTCACAAGGATAAAAGACAGGGAGGACTCCGAGCTTTCACCTAGAACTGGTCATATCCATTCTTAAGGCTTTGAGCCCAAGAACAAAACTGTTCTTACCCCTGTAATTGTTGTCCATTTGAAACAATCTTCGGAACGCTCCTATTCTTTCATCTTAGACACACCCTCTTTTTCTCTGAATCTCCACATCTTTTTATAATATCTTGCTGTGCTGTTAATGCTCTTGTCCTGGTGTGTGTTTTCAGGAGGCTTGAATTATTGCAAATTTTATTCACCTCATAATACATCCAAAGAAACGTGTTCCTGAAAATCATTGATCATAAAATAAAGCCAGTCAAGTGAGTGACAAATGAATACCAGAAGAGACAGTTGGATAAACCAATGTACTCCAGAATACACAGTGGCAAGATAATCATTCTCCTTACTTAAGGAATCAGAGTTGCAAGCACTCCCCAAAGCAGTGAGATGCACCACGCTCTGTGGTGTATGTTGGAGTTACTGATTTTTATGGTCAATTTACTCCTTGCTTTACCCTCCACGTAGGTTGTATGGAGAAATGCAAAAATGTTATTGTTAGACGCCTGCATAGCAAGAAATATAATATGAAAATATAATAAAATAAAAATGCGTGTTTCAGTATGAAAATTTTCATAGTATATTTTCTAACAAGATCAGTAGAGATCTCTTGGAGAAGCACTTCTGGGTTTTTTAAAAACTTGTCTCTGGACTCATTGTATTGTCTTCTATTTTGTAAATACAGGAAATGAAAGTTTTCATTGTGAAAACAAGCTTCAGAGGTTCTGCAACGCACAGGCCATTACAGAGTATGGTCTAAAATAAAGTATCATTTCATTTTTTAATATTTTTTGATCCTTAATCAATTTCTCCCATCTTACAAATATCACAAAATGTAATGCTGACCAAAGAAAATACACAGAAAAGAGCAGATATTTGTATAAAATTCATTTCTATGTCCAAAAGTGTGCATCTTTCAAGAGCAAGTAGAGGCAGTCCAGGAAACCTGATTTTTTGAATTTTTGAAACATTTACTTTGAGTTATATTTAATCATTACTTAAGGGCAGAGACCTAAAAGCTTAGAGACAATTAATTCTAAGAAGTAATGACAATACAACCAATGGGAATCCTTAGTGCTATATAGAAAGTTGTTTTTTTTCTTTTTAAGGAAATCATTACCCGAGTCAACGTGCATTTAATAATTGTAGAATCCACAATACAGAAAACAAACAACAAACAAACAAACAAAAAACTAAAGATTCTTCAGGACATTCCCAGGGCCAAATGACTCCATTTCAACAGAAAACTTTGGCCATATTAGGAAACTGATCATTTCTAAAGTCCGAAGCGTGTTGGATTCAGGAGATACTGGTAGGCTCCCCTCACCAGACAGCAGTAATAATCAGAAGATGTAGGGATCTCTGACATTTCCCTCTCCTACCTCCCAAATCTCTTTGTCAACAATTTAAAATTGCATTTACTATTCGAATTTGTCCCCTTCTTAGTTGTACTTCCAATCCAAAGCTATCGCTTTAACACTGTAACTCCCACTTACAGTCTAGGTTTTGGCAAAGAAAAGGTCTCCAACAACCATTGCAAACATCCAGACGTTCCCAGGACTAGTTCCTTTCTCTTTGGATAACTGAATCCTGGAATTTAACTGGAACTGCTATGACTACACCAACAAGTAATGATCTTTCAACACAATTGAAAAACTGTCTATGTGTTATTGAAGTAAAGGCAGGAAACAACTGCCACTTTTTAAAACTCGCTTTATCGCACTGTGCCATAATTCACCAAGGCGAAAAATGTTGGCTGCTTTTCTATGTCTCAAAGCACATAGGAACTCTGAGACACCCACTAATATCGGGCTCAGTACTGTTTGGCTGGAGCTCAGTAATATTTATTTAACAACTTCTTCAAGCGATTGTGAGGTTCAACAAAGTTTAAGAGCAATTAAAGTAACCAGAACGGCTGGATGTAGAGCAGAATTTTAAAACTCAGCTTTGCACGAATATGTCTTTTTCCTTAAAAGAAATCTTATATCTGCTTTTTCCTTTTAGCAGTAACTTCAAGTCAGATGTATTGCTTGCGACCTCTAAATCTATCCAAAGCATGAGAAAAGAGAGAACCCCCATAAAACTGTTATATGCTAAGATTTTAGTGTTGTTTGTAACAGCATAACAAGCAAGGTAGAGCTACAAAATTGTCCTTGGGGAAAAACTTGTAGAAAATATTCACCGTTTTTCTTTCTTTGGGCTATTTTTAAGACAACCACTTTTTATAAGAGAGTAACTACTGTCATTCACTAAGATGCTTAATGCCATCTGTGGAAATTCAGGGTTAGCCCTTAGAGCTTGATATGGATCTTTCTTCCTGCATGTTTGCCTGGTCCCAGAAAAAATGATCAATAGAGAACAATTCGTGGTCTCAAACATAGTAGTAGAATTCCTGGTAGGATTTAGAACACAAGTTGAATCTCTACTCTTCATTTCGTTTAATGTATGAAAAATAGAAGTAGAATTTTGTCCATAATATCAACTATTTCTGGTCTTCTCATTTTGAGGCAGAGTCTTAATCACTTGTCTGAAGATACTAGAGCTCTCTTTCATAAGCAAAAATCCATTCACATAAAAATTGGCCTTCTCTTGGTCCAGATATCCTGGTGCTCTACAAACTTGGCATGCTCTCACCTGTGAACTGGGATCACTCAATATCTCATCTTACAGGCCCCCAGCATCTTTCTTGTAAATTCTCCTCTGCTGGTTATCTTGAGAAGCTTTTTTATTTTTAAAAAACTCATCTTCTCTGTATGGAGCAGGTATTGTCTTTTTGTTAACGATGTTATTGCTAGATACTGCTTTCATTGTCTGATGAAGTCTTTACCCTTGTCCTGTGATCCTGAAGTATACGAAAAAAGTCTAAAAATCTCAAAATTTTCAAATAATATTAATGTACACAGAACTGTGAAAAATGAGAAAATTGAATTATGTTCTATTCTTACAATGTCTGTTGATGCTATTAACTTGTTTCATCATTGTTTCGTTCATATGAATATGTGAATTAGATTGGTCTTTTCTTTGTAGGGTAAATGGTTTAAAGATAATCAAATAAGATATTTCTAGTCTTCTGCTCTTCAAGTCCATTTTTCACCCAATAGCCAGGGCCTCCTATGTGACTGCAGATATAATCATGACATGCTCTTTAATTATTCCCTCATTGTGTACCGACAGCATAAAATCTGAACTCCTTGACATACAAGACACTTCATATTTTTTTAATGTTTTCTCCGCTCCCTATCTTGTAATTATGCTTCTTTAAGATATACAGGTGATAGTAGCCAAATCTCTCTCACACACACACAAAATAAATGCCTCCATTTACACACTATGGTTATGTTGGTCTCAGTGTCTGAAATGTTTCCTTCACCTGTAAAACTCAGCTCAGATCACCCACTAAGAAAGCTTTTTCAGGCCCCACCTCCAGAATGAACTAGATACCTCATCTTGGTGCTCTTATAACACTGCCCATTTTCTACCAATGCATTTAATATTTTTATGTTGTCATTTTCTAGTAAGACATCTTTTTGCCACTGGGAATCAATTCCTTTAGAACTGGTTTTACTTTATTTATCTTTTAATCTTCTGGCTGGTCATAAATATTTGTTGAATAGATGAAAGAAAGAATGAATAAATTTAAAAATCAGTCAGTTAATGTGATAGTGTATAGGAAAAAAATATGTTTAAATAAAAATAGGTTCTCCTGTTGGCGAATAGGCATAAAAGTTTGATAGTCAATGTATGTAAAGCCCAGATTCATTTTGTATTCTATACAACTTTTTGTAAGATTTCTAAGTATGCTTCTTTTAGTTTTAGCCATTTTAATTTTAAAAGCTTAATTATAAAATAATGAATAAAATATTCTATCTTATTTTTTCCTGTGGCAGCACAGAGGATAGTAGATGCCATGTGGTGAGTGGGATTAATGTGGGAAGACCTGGATGACTTCCCATTTTTCAAGCACTATCTGTGAATTTGATTGGGTCCATTAACTTCTCAAAGTCTCAATTTCTCTGTGTACAATGGTCATAATAATACTGATTCAAACTACTCAATTGATTTCAGAGCAGATCAAATGAGACAGCTATGTGAGAATGTCAATAAGAAGTGATTTTTATTTAATTGAAGATATTGTCCTTTCCCCAGTGTGTGTTCTTGGCACCATAGTCAGAAATTAGTTGGCTATAAATGTGTGGATTTATTTCTCGGTTCTCCATCCTGTTTCACTGGTTTCTGTGACTGTTATGACACCAGTGCCACACTGATTGGCTAACTATTGCTTTGTAGTCTGCTTTAAAGACAGGGAGTGTGATATCTCCAGCTTTATTCTTCTTGCTTAAGCTTGCTTTGGCTATTCAGAGTTTTTTGTGGTTCCATATACATTTTTAGGATTGTTTTTCTAGTTTTGTAAGGAATGTCATGTGTATTGTGGTATGAATTATGCTAAATAATATAATAAGTAATATAATGATTACTTTGAGTAGTATGGAAATTTAGAAAATATTAATCCTTCTCTTCTAGGAACATAGCATATCTTCTCATTTATTTGTATTCATTTTCATTTCTTCCATCAGTGTTTTATGGTTTTCAGTGTAGAGATCATTCACCTCCTTTGTTACATTTATAAGTAGGCATTTCATTTTTATGGCTATTGTAAATGGGATTGATTTCTTGATTTCTTTGTGAAATATTGAGGTATAGGAAAGCTACTGGTTTTTGAGCATCAATTTTGTATCCTTAATCTTTACTGAATTTGTTTATTAGTTCTACCAGTTTTTTTGCAGAGTATTTAGAGTTGTCTACATAAGATTATATACAGGACTTCTGACTTCTTCTTTTTCAACTTGAATTCCTGTTATTTCTTTCTCTTGCCTAATTTCCTCTGGCTCGGACTTACAATAGTGTGCTGAATAAAAGTGGTTAGTTGAAAGGTTTTCAATGTTTAATCATTCAAAATTATGTTAGCTGTGTGTTTTTCAAATATGGCCTTTATTATTTTGAGTTATTTTTCTCCTATGCCTAATTTGTTGAAAGTTTTTATCATAGAGGGATGTTGAGTTATAGAAAATGCTTTACCTACATCTATTGAGATGATCATATATTTTTGTCCTTTCCATTAATGTAATATATCACTTTTATTGACTTGGATATGTTAAAATAAACCATTCTGAATCCTGAGATGAATCTCAATCATGGAAAAGAATCTCTGTGATGTGCTGCTAGATACAGTTTGCTAGTATTTTGTTAAGGATTTGGGGAAAGCTGAATACCCACATACACAAGAAGGCAGTCAGAACATTGTCTCTCACCACTTGCAATAACCAACTCAAAAATGGATTGATATTTAAATGTAGGTCCAGAAACTATAAAACTACTAGAAAAAAACATAAGGGAAACACTTTTTTGACATTGATCTCAGCAAGAATTTTTAGATAAATTCTCAAAAAGTATAGGAAACCAAAGGAAAAATAAACAAATGAAATTACAACAAATTGAAAAGCTTCTGCACTGCACAGGAAACAATCAATAGAGTGAAGAGACAACCTAAAGATTAGGAGAAAATATTTTCAAACTATGCATCTAACAAGGGAGAAATATTCAGAATATAAAAGGAACTCAAGCAACTCAGTAGCAAAAAAGAAAAGGAAATAAACCAAAATAAACCCTCTAAAAAATGGGCAAAGGATCTGATCAAACATTTCTTAAAAGAAGACTTACA
Source organism: Galagoides demidoff (assembly GCA_963574575.1). NCBI lineage: Eukaryota > Metazoa > Chordata > Mammalia > Primates > Galagidae > Galagoides > Galagoides demidoff. Next base: position 11,286 of record CAUYQV010025781.1, on the reverse strand, counting down.
GATGGACAACAGCTGTACTAAAAAATCCAACCTCTCTACTCAGCAGTGAAATATAAGTCAAAATCACAATGAGATGTCATATACACCCCCAGTTAGGGTTAGCAATTACCAGAAAGACAGAAAAAAGAAGTAACAAATACTGATTAGGATGTAGAGAAAAGGGAAATATTATACACTGCTGATGAAAATATGCATGGAGTTTACTTTAAAAAACTAAAAATAGAACTACATATTGTCTCACAATTCACTAGTGGATATTTATCTGAAGGAAAGGAAATTAGTATATCAAAAAATACACATACTCCTGTGTTTTATAGCAGCACAATACCCAAGGTATAGAATCAACTTAAGTGTCCACTAGCAAATAAATGGATGAGGAAAATGTATGTTTACACAATGGAATAGTATTATTCATAAAAATGAATGAAATTCTGTCATTCATGGCAACATGGATAAAGTGAAATACACCAAGCACTTACATATTTTTCACTCTACTGTTTCTTTGCTCTGGGGGTAGGGGTTACAAAGGTCAAAAAAATATTTTCACACAGTTAAAATACAAAAAAGGACAAAAAGTAAATGTAGGTGAGGATGTGAAGAAAAGGAAACTCTTATAAGCTTTGGATGAGAATGTAAATTAGTACAGCCATGAAGGAAAACAGGATGGAGGTTCTTCAAAAAATTAAAAATAGAATTACCATGCCATCCAACAGCACCAGCCAATATTGGGTATATATTCAAAGGAAACAAAATCAGCATGTGGAAGACATATCTACACTCCCTGGTTTATTGCAGCACTACTCATAATAACCCAAATATGGAACCAACCTAAGTATCTATCAACCTATGAATGGATAAAGATAACGAGGTATGTTTGCACAATAGAATACTATTCAGCCATAAAAACTCATGAAATCCTATAGTTTATAGCAACATGGATGAGCCTGGAGGATATTATGTTAAATGAAATAAGCCAGGCACAGAAAGACAAACACCACCTGCTCTCACTCTTATGTAGAATATAAAAAATTGATCTCATAGAGGTAGAGAGTAGAATGGTGGTAACCAGAGGCTGGTAGGAGTAGAGAGGATGGGAGAATTGGGGGAGGCTGGTGGATGGGTACAACATTGCAGTTTAACAGGAGGGGCACCTTCTAGTGTTCTAGTGAAAGGTAGATTGACTATAATTAATAATAACTTATTGGATATTTCAAAATACCTGGAAGACAGAATTTTAAATGTTCATACCATAAAGAAATGATAAATGTAGGGCGGCACCTGTGGCTCAAAGGAGTAGGGCGCCAGCTCCATATACCAGAGGTTTTTCAAACCTGGCCCCAGCCAAAAAATGTTTGATCATTATACATTGTATTAATGTATTAAAATATCATACTGTACCCCATAGATATGTGTACATATATAACTTATTTGAAAATTAAAAATAAAATAATAAGCACTTTAAAAAAAATTTTCAGATTAATGTGAGAGTACAAACAACCAAGTCACAATATTTGAATTTGTTAGGTAGAGTCCATGCCCCCAAGCATGGACTTGTGTCCTGCCCCCCAAGAGGTGTGGACCTTATTGTGTTCATTAAGTGGGAGCCCCCCATCATTCCCATCCTTCCCTCTTCCTCCTCCCTCAACTTGAATGGAATAGAAATGGATTAACAAGCTGTGGTATCTGTACACCATGAAATACTATTCAGCCATAAAAAGGATGGTGACTTTATATCTTTTGTATTAACCTAGATGGAGTTGAAACACATTCTTCTTAGTAAAGTATCACGAGAATGGAAAAGCAATTATCCATGTACTCAATACTAATATGAAGCCAGTAGACATCTAATTCACGTCCACATAGGAGCACTTCTTTTTCTCTTTCCCAGATAAATTCCTCAGATTTGTGCAGTCCCATCTCAGCAGGAGATTCCATTTAACCAAACAGTTCAACATCTAAAGTAATGAAATATTTGTTACAATTATGATTTTTGCTCCTCAATGAGCATGAACTGGTAAGTCACAGCTTCTTAAAATTTCCTCTTCCTCCTTCATTCTTTCTGCGCCTCACACGTCTTTTTGCATGGATCTGTGCTAATGCTTCTCTCCTTACATCTCATTTTCAGCTCTCCAGCAATATCTTTTATTAAGGAGGCAGAAAAACCCACCTGTGAATAGTAAAATACATTTGTAGTTTGTGTTCCTGTTTTATATGTCTGATTAGTAAAGCCCCGGAGAAGCTGTTCATTCTCCCCACAGGAAGAGTGTAGTCTCTCAGGATTCTCTGAACTTCCACAGCCATAACTCTGATCACCCTTAACTGTTATACCCTACCTCTAGAACAGGGGCCAAGCACAGGAATCCCCTGTGCCTGACACTGTACTAGCAATGGAAATTCTGACCTCTAAGTTCAAAGACGTCAAAGTAACATTTGTGTTGGAGGCTGAGGTAGGTGAATTGCTTGAGCTCATGAGTTTGAGACCAGCCTGAGAAAAAGTAAGACCCCCCTCTCTACTAAAAATAGAAAAACTAAGGCAAGAGGATCGCTTGAGGCTGAGTTGGAGGTTGCTGTGAACTATGACCCCACAGCACTCTACCTGGGGAGATAGCTTGAGACTCTGTCTCAAATAATAATAATAATAACATTTGTGTTACTGTTCAGTAAGTAAAACAATTCAGTTATTTAAATTTTATGTTTTGCTTTGTGCTAGCCACAGTGTAAAGATCTAGGGACACAGTGGTGAGGAAGATAGGTAAGATATTAATTTAATATAGGAAACCTATTAGGTAGACATATAGTCTAAGATACCAGGCAGGCATCTATGAAGAAATGACCATTAAACCTTAGTCTGAAGAATAACCAAGCTTTTGTCAAACCTGAGGCAGAGAAACTGACACATGTAGAAGCCTGGCAGCTAGATAAGATTGGCAGATAGCAAGTAGTGAGAAAAGTCAGTTATCTTAAAGCATAGATGAAGAGTGGGAAGAGGGATAGATTGGAGAAGTACGCAGACACAGGAAGTGCTGAGCTTCATCCTAAAGGCAATGGGAAATCCCTGGAGGGTTGTAAGCAAATCAAATTTGAATTCTTGGAATTTCATCATCCTCATGCAGGACAGACCACAGATGACTTCGAGTGACTGGAGGACCAAAGTATAAGTGACCTCACTGGTCTAAGCCTAGAAACTGATATAGTAGACTAGAGTGATGGTCATCAAGATGGAAAAACTATATATATATATATTAGCTAAGGAGATGGAACAAATCATATTTAAAATTGATTGTGTGGACAATATTGGGGAGACAGTGGAGTTTCTGGCTTGATTAAGATGAGCCATTGATTAAGATAAGGACACAAGAGAAGAAGCAAATTGGGAGAGGGAGGCGATGAGTTTAATTCAAGGTGATTGAGAGACATCCAGGTAACGATGCCGCATAAGCACTGAGTGCCCTGGTGTGAAGCTCGGGAGGAAGGGACAGATGCAGCTGTAGGGTTTACAGAGGAAGTGGAGTCCACCAGCAGAAGGCCGCCTTCAGCGCCTGTCTCTGTACCCATTGGGATCAGCACTACACAGGCCCTGAGATCTTAGTGAAAGTAGTTTGAGAGGCAAGGAGCACTGGGAACAGGGAATGGACTGAGGACAGAAAGGAGTTCTAGTAATACTAGCTTTACTAGCTTGTGTGATAGATCAGCCCCAGAACATCATGTGGCTTAATAAACTGAACTTGCATTCTCCCTTTGCTGAAGAATGAGTCCAAGAAGTGACATTGGGACCCAGGGTTCTTTCCATCTTGTGGTGCCACCATCTTCAACAAATGGTCTTCAGGGTCAGAAGGACAAGAGAGAGTGAAGTTTTGTCTGTGAACACCTTTTATAAATATAGAAGTAGCATTTATCCCTGCCATTCATATTCCATTGGCTAGAATCAGAATGATCCCCCTTAACTGCATATGTCAGACACATAAGAAGGAGAGAAACCATGAAGTTGGGGAGCCTCAGTATTCACCCGCACAGCAAGCAGCTGGCTATGGTGGGAGGGGAGCAGAACTGGGAGAACACAGATGGGAGTTCCAGGACATTTTATAAGAAGGTAATTTTCAATCTTTAATATTCTTATTTGCAAAATGAAAAGTGGAATAAGTTTTGATTCTAGTGCAGTCAGCAGATGACTTTCAAATACAAGCTATAAAAAAAGTTATGAACATTCTCAGGAGTAGAGCTCTCTAAATAAAAGACTAAAATAGAAGAATTTCAAATACAAAGCCTTGAAGAACAGTTAACTGGGAAATCAGGGAAGGCACCCAGACCTCAAGAAGAGAATATGTTAATGGCACAGCTTACAGACATAGATTATGAATCGCAGGGGGGATGTAAGAGGTGCAGACAGAAGTGAGGGGTCAACCACATCCTCCCACATGTGAAAGAAAGAACGCTGCCTTTCAAAACAGTTGTCAGTACTTCATCTCAAGGATATTTCCTAGCAGGTTAGCAATCAATCTCTGAGATCTGTTTTAGCTGCAAACAATGTGAAGATAGAAAAAAAAAATCCTTTGTATATTATATTTTATTAGTTTCTTCTTTCATAAGGGTTCTCTGATACACTGAACTCTCCATACTCATACTCCATACTCATCGACACACATACATATTATACTTACAGACTTTCAATTTGTCTACTTGTTCATTTTGATTTTTTTTTTTCTTTTTTTGTTGTTTTTGGCTGGGGCTGGGTTTGAACCTGCCACCTCCAGTATGTGGGGCCGGCGCCCTACTCCTTTGAGCCACAGCACCACTCTCATTTCGATTTTTGTTGATTTTTATTTCTATTCTCCCCTAGCTTTATTCTTTAATCCTTGATGAGAATATTGGCGAGTTTATGTGGAAGTCTTAGAAAATTTTGTTGCCACTGTCTTATCAGAATTCCATTTTTAAAACCTTGCTTAAAATGTGAATTTTTATTGCAACTGTTTTTTTTTTTTTTTTTCAGTTTTTGACTGGGACTGGGTTTGAACCCGCCACCTCCTCGGGCATATGCGGCTGGTGCCCTACCCCTCTGAGTCACAGGCGCTGCTCTATTGCAACTTTTTTTTAATATTTTCCCTAAGTAACTAACAATTGCTAAGAAGATGAGGAACCTGGAAAGAGCACATCACGACAATGTTTCTTTTTTCATTAAGAAGCAACAACAACAAAATGTGCTCTGCGGTACTATTAAGGATAATTGGAAGGGTAATTATTCCTGAGAATTTTGAATTTAAATTGTCACTTCACTGCACATGTTATTCAAATACCTGCCAATCTCTCTCTAAAGATGTCAAAATCAACGACAAAAATAATTTCTAATTAATCGATTTGAGAAGCTGTATATTCACAATTAACATGTGACCTAAGATCTGCTATAATTTTATTTAATTGTATACATTTCAACTATTTCCAGAAGATGTTAACTTAATTGTAATTAAAAATCATTAGCTATACATTAACAAAAACCTTTTACATGAATTTGTTTCTGTTTTATAAATTTGAGAGTATAGAAAATGATGTTTTAGTATTCTTATTTCCAAAATGAAAAGTGAAATAAGTTTTGATTCTAGTGCAGTGGGTGCATGACTTTCAAATACAAGTTATAGAAAAAACTTGGGAACATTCCCCAGGAGTAGAGATCTCTAAATCAAAGACTGAAAAAGAAGAATTGCAAGCAAATACCCACATTTGCCAAGGCAAAAAGAATTCTAGACTATCACAAAGACAAGAATCTCAATTATTCTATTAGAGTTTTCCATATCACTTGAGAATCCTTGTTCCTAGCATTCTCTGAACCATCCATAGAGACGGAAAGGTTATATGCTGTCTCAGGTTGTATCTATTTACACCACACATCTGGTGGAGACTCAAAAATTCATCAATAATTTCAAGTATTCTGCCACTTACTGTGAAGATACAGCCAAAGAAGAAAGAGTGCCACCTAGTGAGGGCCTCAGGAATCTTTCCTACCTACCGTTCATGGGATAGATACCCTTTCACGGGGGCATGACGAGCCTAATACAGACTGATACACCTCTCTTGGGCCACTCTTGCTAATATTTTGGTTCACTGAAATTTTCCCACCATCCTTCCCACTGCCCTGTGCCCTAACTTGTGATGTCCTGTGCCCGGAATGACCATCCACCTTTTTCATGTCTGCTAGAATCCTGCTCACTCTCCAAAACACAGGTTAAACGGCATCTCCTCACTAAGCCTTATCCAACGGCCCCTTTCCCAAACGGAGTAACTTCCTGTGGGCTTTGTACTGTGCTGCATTATCCATTCTCGCTCTCCCACATAAATGAGTGTGGCTGTTATATCATTCTGTGACTATGTTCTACATGTCTGTCTATCTCATTCAACTATATAATTTAAGGACAAGAACAATATCTGCCCTGCGATAGACAATTAATTTTTGTTGCAAGGATCAAAAAAATAATTGAAAGGACATTTTCCTTTTATAGTGCTGTTATATGTTATGCTGCTTGAACAATCTAGATTCTAGGATATGTTTTGACAGTCTCAAAGGCATCGATGACCACTTCTGCAATATATAGGGAGGAGTTCTCTGCTTACTGTCCTACGTTGGACCAGACAAACTTCCTACCCTTCCTCAGCTCAAAGTTATGCCTCAGCATAAAGACAGTTCTGTGTAAGAGGCAAGAACCAAGAGGCAATGTGAACCAAAAAGAGCTTAACCAAACTGCAGTGACAGTGGGGAATGTATCTCCTGTGGTAGATCATGTGTAAAAAAGAAGTGGGGGAGAAATGGAAAAGGAAGATCAGGTAGTGGGAGGAAAGTCCGAACAGACAGATAACAGGATTAACAGCTGAGATGAGAAAACAAGTGCATCCGAATCAGTGTTAGGCAAAAAAATTAGATGATAGGAAAAAAAAGACCAGCAAAAGAAAACTGTTTAGATGGACAGGCAAGATGACTGACCAGAGACACCAACTGCCAAGGCATCTCAGTTAGAAGGAGAAGAAGTTTTAGATGAAAGAGGAAAAAATGAACAAAATTGGATATGGGTCTGAGGATTGGGTGGCGGAACCTTCAGGAGACTCCATGGGAGACGTGTGGAGGAGAACGTTAGGGGCAAGGTACTGGCAGAGATCAGGCCCTGAGAGGCTTGGATCCAGTGAGAAGGGTAGCTTAGTGCTTTGTTTTGCCCTCCCTCACTTCTGACAGTCAGTGGGTTCTCAAGCTGCTGGACAGACTTTCTGCCCATGTGAGCACAGAGGCTGCTGCCACCAGTGAGCTGGGACTTTCTTCTGGACAAGGCACCAGGCTTCCAGCACAGGGGCACCTCCCATCTCCACAGACACCAGCACCAAATCGCTTCACTACCCACCTTGCATACTGTCCTCACCAGGGGCTTCAACTTCCCAGGTTTTACCTTCTTCATTCCCCCACAGACATTTCCCAACTCTAGCCAAGAATACAAGAGCCACAGGAGCCCAGGGGCCCCAGGTGGTCTGTATGACTCCAGCTGGTGACTGGGCAGTCTTGGCAGACAGCCTTCCAGAGAGAGGGCAGCCGTGACAAGAGGCCAGCTCCTCCTTCCAGACTCTTGCTCTCCCCTGCACCTCCCCACCCATGGCTGCCAAGAGGGACAGTGGAGCCACCACACAGAGACTTTCACAGAGAGTGGGGCTCAGCCCTTCCTCTAGGCTCCCACAGCAGACTGAGGGGTGTTGGCACTGTGAGCTCCCTGCCTGCGCCCCTCCCTGGTGCTCCTGCCCGGTGACTTCATCAGAGCAGGGCACAGCCAGGGTGGAAGGGCATAGAACCTACGAGGGCACACCACAGGCAACTCAATACCAGTGTGCTTCTCCCTGGCAGGGTCAGTGATTGAGTTTTGGGGACCCAAGGACAGGCCCACAGGCTGGTCCCATACTCCAGGTCTCAATCACATCACTCAGGAGCATGGAAAGATCTGTGGATCAGTCTCAAGAGGTGAAGATGTCCTCAGGACAGATGAGGGGGAGAGTGCAGTGTGGGTCCCAGCTGCAGCATGCTTGCAGAGCACCTCTCCCCCAACAGGAGGGCTGTGCTCCTATCTCAGGCCAGGATCCTGGGCAAGGAACCTCCCAGAACACATCACAGCATGGGGGAGAGAGGCTGGGATTAGCTCTTGCATGCTAGAAGATGGCAGGGGGAAACTTTGGAGCAGGGGAGAGCAGAGAGAAGCAAGGCTGACTCTAAACTGCCTGATTGTGGAATCACTAACGGCCCTGCCTCCACTTCCACGCCGCCTATGGCTTTGTCTAGAAGCTAGGAGCAGACCACTGACTCCTATCAAAATCTATGGGATTCAGCAAAAACAGTCCTAAAAGGAAAAATTCACACCTGAAAGGCCTACATCAAGAAACAAACAAATAAAACCAAAAGATTTCAAATCATCAATCTAACAAATTGTCTCAAGGAATTAAAATAGGAAGAACAAACAAGTCCCAAAGTCAGCAGAAGAAAATAAATAAGGTCAGAGAAAAACTAAAAGAAATTGAGAACCAAATGTGAAGATTAATATAATAAAAAGTTGGTTTTTGAAAAGAAAAACAAAATCAATAGAGTTCATCCTAGATTTACCTAAAACAGAAAAGAAAGGGCCTTAGTCAGCTCAACCAGAAATAAAAAAGGAGAAATCACAACTGATATCATAGAAATACGAAACATCATCGAATATTTTAAAAACTTTTATGTACATATACTGGAAAATGTTGAGAAAATGGACACATTTTTGGAAAGGAAGAAATAGAACTCCTAAACAGACCGATACCAAGTAACAAAATTGAAACAGCAATAAAAAAAACTTTTCAATGAAAAAGCTCTAGACCAGAAAGATGCCTTTGTAGCCAAATTTTACCAGACCTACAAAGAGGAACTGGTACTTATAATGCAGAAATTATTTCATAACAGGAATCTCCCGCCCCCAACTAATTCTATGAGGCCAGCATCACCCTGATACCAAAACCAGGAAAGGACCCAACAACAACAAAAGAATACTACAGACCAACATCCCTTTTGAATATAGATGTAATATTCTCAGTACAAACCTAGCAAACCAAATTCAGAAGCACATGAAAAAAAATAATCCACCATGACTGAGTGGGCTTCATTCCAGGGATGCAAGGATGGTTCAACATACGCACATCTATAAATGTGATTCGTCACATAAACAGCAGCAGAAACAAAGACCATATGATCATCTCAATAGATGCAGAAAAAGCATTTGATAAAATCAAGCACCGTTGTCTGATAAAAACTCTTAACAAAATGGTCGTAGACAAAATGTACCTCAAAATTATAAAAGCCAGATACAAGAAACCCATAAGTATATCATACTGAACAGGGAAAAGCTGAAAGCTTTGCTGCTTAAATCTGGAACTAGACAACCAGTTCTCTTCAGCATAGTGCTGGAAGTCCTACCCAGAGCAATCAGATAAGAGAAGGAAATAAATCTGTATCCAAACAGGGACAGCAGAGATCAAACGATCACTCTTTGCTCATGATACGATCTTATATCTAGAAAACCCCAAAGATTCTGCCAAGAGACTTTGAAATTGATAAATAAATTCATCAGAGGCTCAGGTCCACAAATCAGTAGATTCCTACATATTAGCAGTCCTCAACCTGTGGGTTGTGACCCACAGGAACTGTATTAAAGCCTCACAGCATTAGGGAGGTTGAGAGCCACTGCTATATACCAACAACAGCTAAGCTGAGAATCAAATCAAAGACCCAATACCTTTCACAATGGTAACAAAGAAAATAAAATGACTAGAAATATATTTAACCAAGGAGGGGAAAGACATTTAGAGGGAGAACTACAAGTTATTAGGAAGGAAATCAAAGAGGATATAAAAAAACGCAAAAACATTTCACTCTCATGGGTTAGGAGAATCGACATTGTTAAAATGTCTGTACTACCCAAAGTGGTATACAGATTCAATGCAATCCCCATTAAAATACCAACATCATTTTTCACAGTCTAGAAAAAATGATTCTACACTTCATATGGAACCAGAAAAGAGCCCAAATAGCCAACCTTAAACAAAAGCAGAAAATCGGGAAACATTGGTTTACCAGACTTCAAGCTACACTACAGGGCTTCAGTAACCAAAACAGCATGGTACTGGCACAAGAACAGAAACAGACCAATGGAGCCAAATCGAAAACTCGTGTATAAAACCATCGTCGTGTTGCCATCTGATCTTTACAAAGCAGACAAAGATATACCTTGGGGAAAGGATTGAAACAGGAGCTACACCTCTCATGACTCTCAAAAATTAATTCAATGAGGATTACAGACTTAAACCTAAAGCATAAAACTGTAAGAATTCTGGAGGAAAATTATGGAAAAAAGCCTTATAGATATCAGCTGAGACAAAGAATCTCTGATATCCCCAAAAGGCAATCACAGCAAAACAAAACCCCAGAGGCAATCACAGCAAAACCAAAATTAATAAAGGGGACCTGATTAAATTAAAAAGATTCTGTACAGGCAGGAAACATGAAATGGATTGAAGAGACAACCTGCAGGATGAGGGTAATATTTGCACACTCTACCTCTGACAAAGGGCTGATAACCAGCGTCTATAAATAATGCACGGAAATCTGCAAGGAAAGATCAAACCACCCCTTTTAAAAGTGGGCAAAAGACATGAACAGAAGCTTTTCAAAAGACATAGATAATGGGCCAATAAACATGTAAAAAATGTTCAGCATCTCTACTTATCAGGGAAATGCAAATCAACAGTCTACAACTGGAAAGTCTGTCTGCTTTCTCTTCTGGTTAACTTAGACTTGGGAATGGAGGAATGGAGGGATAGAGTAATAGGATGAAAAGCTTAAAGGAAAAAGCACCTTAATGAAAGAAAATAGTTCATCGCTGATGAAATATAAAACTCTACTGTCCTCTAGGTTCATATTTGGGTAGTTGAAGGGCTGTGTTGATCAGTTTGACGGAAGTATTTCGGATTACATGTGAAAACCCCACACTGTACCCCAGAAGCGCATTAATGTACATAGTTACCATTCAATAAAATAAAAAAAAAGAAACTTTCAAATGAAAACTACTTGAATGCAAAGTAATTTAAATGATTATGACATTTGAAAACTTTTTTTTTTTTGAGATGGAGCCTCAAGCTATCCCCCTGGGTAGAGTGCCATGGCATCACAGCTCATAGCAACCTCCAACTCCTGGGCTCAAGCAAGTCTCCTGCCTCCGCCTCCCAAGTAGCTGGGACCACAGGCACCCG
>CAUYQV010025778.1:0-14074 GCA_963574575.1 Galagoides demidoff | reverse complement strand
TGGTCCCAGCTACTTGGGAGGCAGAGGCAGGAGACTCGCTTGAGCCCAGGAGTTGGAGGTTGCTATGAGCTGTGATGCCATGGCACTCTACCCAGGGGGATAGCTTGAGGCTCCGTCTCAAAAAAAAAAAAAAAAAAAAAGGGTGGTAGCTTCAGAGGGTAACAAAAGCAAAGGAAAACATGTAGTAATGTAATCTGATGAAAGAGAAAATAGGAAACATAAAATCAAAGAAATTGGAGCAAGACGCTCTCTATTTTTTTTAAAAACTGTGCTGCTATAGAGTCATGAGTTGCTTAGATTCAGACTCTGGCCATGTTACCTATTGGCTGGTTTATGATACTTATTTATTGATCTGTGCCTCAATCTCCTAATGGGTACAACATGTATAATAGCAATGGCTACCATAAAGTCTCGTGGTGATTAAATGAACCATGCACGTCAGACATACACATAAAGGAAACTGTAGCTACTATTAGAGATAATACGAAGTCACATACAGCTTAATACTTGAACCACGAGCAATGATACTGGTTTAGTAAAGAAATATATAATTCAGGCGGCACCTGTGGCTCAAAGGAGTAGGGTGCCGGCCCCATATGCCGCAGGTGGCAAGTTCAAACCCAGGCCTGGCCAAAAAATGCAAAAAAAAAAAGAAAGAAAGAAAGAAATATATAATTTTAGAAAAAGTTTAAGGAAAGAGCAAACTGCAAATGAGGGATGCCAGCCATTCATATAGTGAGGACTCTGGGAAAGCCTTTGTTCTTTTCATTTCCTCAAGGAAGGACTATTCATTTCCTTTACTAGGGCCTAGAGCATTCACTCAGTCACATGACTAACAGCCACTATTACTGAGCATCAGAATAAGTTGATTTCAATAAGCAACCTGTTTCATTGGTTGCCCTGTGATTACATACACTCTCTGCCCTCACATGCAGACTCATTTAGCTTCCTCTTTTCCATTTTCCTTCTGTCAGATGAGGCAGCGTAGGGCAAGAAAATAGAAATAGCAGAAAGTTTGTACAGGACCTGTATGGGGAATAAAGGCCCATCTTAGACCTCTGCCCTTAACTTAAAGTTAGTTTAATGTAACATTGCCACAGTTTTACAAGGGAACATGAGTCCAACTATTAATATGTTGATATTTTATTTGTCCTTCTTTGTGTGTTGTATCTACTTTTAATTCTTCCACAATAACAATTATCTAGGAAATTTTATGACCATGATACTACAACCCCATAAAAAATAATCCTATCAGTTACTTGTCTCTTCCTTGTTTAAACTCATTTTTCCTATTTGTAATGAGATCAAGATTGGGAGAAAAGAAAATGGAGATACGGATGGGTGTTGAAGGAGAGAAAATAAAGTGTGCGAAATCTACTAGAAAGAACCGGAATAATTCTTGAATGAGATGAGATAGAAAATGCAAAGAAAAATGAAATAGTTAGCAATTGAGGCTGTCAAAGAAAATTCTTTTATTACCATCAGGATTCCTTTCCTAGTCAGGCCCAAAGTCCTTCAAGTGAAGGCCCATGACCCATCTCCAACTTTGAACAATTCCCTATCCAGACACAAATAGTTATCTTTTAGATGTATCTACTTGGATTTCTAAAACATCTCAAGCTCAGGACATCTAACAGAGCTGTCCCCATTTCCCCTAACCAGTTCCTCTTACAATATTTTGCAGTTTTCTTTACCTCTGTTGAAAGGAGCTGAATATTTTCAACTTTTTAACCCCAAAGCCTTCATACTATTCACTAAGTCTTTTCCTTCTCCTCCTCCTCCTTCGTTCTCTCTCATCTCTCTCATCTCTTTGTCTTCTCCATCTTTCTCCCACACATCTGACGTCCAATCTAGTAACAAGTCCTATTTTACACCCAGTTTTAATACTTCCCATTCTTCATTCCCTCATTTTTCTAGGCTATCATTATTTCTTACATGAATGAGCACAATAGTTTCCAACCATACACTTTGCTTCTTTTCTCAGCCATTATTTTCAATACACCAGGGAAAGGAAACACTGTAAATTGTAAGTTAAATCATTCTACTTTCTGTTCAAAACTTGTAAGCGTTTCCTATATTTTCCTATATTTTCCTAGAGAAAAATCCCTAGTCCTTAAACCCTTTCCAATATAATTTCTCTGCCAGCCACATACTCCCCAGCTCTTATTTATTTTGAGTGGAAAGAGATTGGTGGATTACTTGTAATTATTCTATCGTTTTCAAAGAGAAAAACATAGAACTCACCTGCTGATTTAATTATCTATTTTAGGTTACATAAAATAATTAAAACTTTTTTTGCTTATTTTTGTATATAACTTTTTTGAGTGTGATGCTTCTTAAAGTAATCTCCAGGATGAAGCCCAGGCTCCCTCCTGCATGTCTTAGAGTAGAGAATGATTTCTCTCCTTCCGTCTTTCACATTTCTTCTGCTGCAAACCATGCATTCCTTTGTTGATTTTTTTTTTTCATTTTGCATTATAGGGCACATCTTCCCATTTAGCCTTTCTCAGTGTTGGAGGTTGGTGGTGTTCTCTCCTCTTTCCTGAACTGCTGCTCCTCACATGACTCCCAAGCTGAGTGATGAGGTTTGTCCTGTAAGGTAAGTGAGTCTGCATTTTTTCTCCGTTCTCTTTCTTACCTAAAGGATGTAGATTCTCACAACTGCAACTTCCAACAGCTAGAAGAATATTTTTTTCCACCATTTGTAGGACTTCCTTGTAAATCCATAGCATCCACAGTACTGACCATCTCTTTCTACTTTCCCCATAAACTTCATGTATTCTAAAATAACTTTTTCAATTGCAAAGGTGGTTTCTTCCAATATCCAGTAATCAACTGTGTCTCATGGCCAAAGAATGTACTCAGCATTGTCAGCAACCTCTTCTCAGGAAATGAGAAGCCCATCAACAAACACAACCAAGAAAATCATTTTGGATATTTCTGACACTGGAGTGGAAAAGGAAAATCTTCATGTTCGAGGGGGTCCGACAAGGGAAATTGAAATCACCTGCATATCAGCCAGATCCTTCCATAGTAATGCTGGATAGCACAGTGCTGCAGAACTTGATGGTTTAAAGTCAATCATTTACTTTTAGAAACAGCTTTGTTGACATGCAATAAACCAAATATATTGCAGTGAACCATTTGATAAATTCCCACTCTGGGAACCATCTTTGGAGTCAAGATAATAAACTTCTCTAGCATCATAAAGTTACTTCATGCTCCTTTGTAGTAATTAATTTTTTTGTAGTAATTAATTTTTTATTTGCTTATCTATGCTATGACTGTGCGGAGAGATTGTGGCATGAAGTATCTTTAGTAATGTTGGCTGGACATTATCTGGCTTGGCTCTGGGCTCTAGATTTGTTTCACATCTGCTTCCCAGTAGCTCTTTCTGTGGCCTGTGGCCTACATAAGCCAGGTTCTTTGCACGATGATGGCAAAAACAAGAATGAGAACAGAATCTTGGGAAGCATTTCAAACTTGAAGTTGGAAATGTACAACATCACTCCTCTCACATTTCATTTCATTGACCAACTCACATGACTATATTGTCAAAAAGTTTGAAAACAAGGAGCAGCAAAGAATTAGAAATAGTCATTCAACCTATCACTACTGACAGTTGTGGTTCAGGCCACCTGTTCCCTCTCTCTCAATATACCGTGGGCACATTCGTCTCCCTTTTGTTTTTTGTGCATGTCAGGTAAGATCAGTCCACAGAGAAAATATAAATGTTTTCTTTCTCTGCCTATAACACTCTTCCTATGGATATCTAGGTCAAACAATTCCTTCATTTTCTTCAAAACTTCACCCAAAATATCTTTCTCTCTCTCTCTCTTTTTACTTGGACTCCTATTAAAATTTCAAATTTGCTCATCTTGTTTGCATTATGCATTTTCCTTCCCGGCTTTAATTTTTGTTCTCATTAATACCTATCACTAAGTGATATCATGTTTTACTTATCATAATCATTCCTTTCTACTCCACTACTAAAATATATGCTTTATAAGGGAATTAATTTCTTTATTCTTTGTTTATCCCACTTCAAAGGTCTTGAAGTTCCGAAAACTTATGATGGAAAATTAAGTTCTTGGTGGTGACAACAAAATGAATGCTGTGTTTGTTTGTTTTAGTAAGAGTCAGAAAGGGTAAGTAACTCCAACTTCTTATTAGAGATTCATTTTATTTTATGAGAAATGAGAAGCACAATCAAGGGTAAGAAAAAATGAGAGTCTTGATGTGTGACAACCACTTCAAATAAATGAATGAAGACCGATATCCAAGTCAGCACACGCGACCCCTGGCTGGATCTTTCCTCCTCCAAATGAATCGATAAACTTTGTACTTCCCAAATTGTATCAGGAATGTTTGTTAAATGTGGCACCACTTTCTCAGGCAGCTCATTCCTTGATGTTTCCTTGTAGGTATTTCAATGTAGTTAGGCCTCATTGCCTGTTCCTGTGTACGTAAAGCAACCACTTCAAACACTCCTGATTCCCAAGTACACCTTTTTCATGCTCCATATCTTCACCACATTTATCTTATTCTCACACTCCATCTTATTTCTTAGGACTTCAAATGAGGTAATTCAGGAATTCTCCTTATACCAGTTTTCTTTGTAGCCTCTTAGTCAAAATCAGTGTGAGACCATGGATTATTTTTAGTAAAAATTATCTTTTATGAGCCCTACACACATTTATACATTTTATTTTTTTATTAAATATTACTATGGTTCTGGAATATTTCTACATCTGTTTCTACCATCTATGATTTAAAGAATTCATGCTTCATGTTAATGGAATTAACTTTCAGGTGGACTTTTCTTTAGAAAATGAAGCAAAGTTAAATCTTTAAATATGAAGGGGAAAATGAGATGTTAATAATTCTGGAGAACAACAATTTATGTTAATTATGATTTCTAACTTTGGCATAACCTTTGATAAATCACTAAGCCATTTTTTATTAAAATGCGCTCAAAATATTTTGTTTATGGTTCCATAAAATTATGAGAGAAAATTAAATTCTTAGCAGTGACACCAGTAGTGTGTTTGTTTGTTTTAGTAAGAGTAAACAATGATTAGTAATTCAAACTCCTTATTAAAATTTATTTTCTTTTATGAGAAATGAGAAGAACAATCAAATGTAAGAAAAATGAGGGTCAGTTTTACAGTTACGTGTCATGAAAAGAAAATATAGTCATGCTTCACTTAACAACAGAAATGCATTTTGAGAATGCATCAGTGAGCAATTTTGTCATTGTGCAAACACATAAAGTGAATTAACACAAACCTAGACATTACAGCCTACTGCACACCTCGGCTATATAGGAAAAGTTGTTGCTGCCTAGGCAGCAAACCTGTATAGCATGATACCGTACTGCACGCTGCAGACAATTACAACACCATGGTAAGTATGTGTATTTAAACATATCCAAACAGAGAAAAGGTACAGTAAAAATGCAAAATGAAAGGTAGAAAAGGTACATCTGCATAGAGCCCTGACTATGAATGGGGCTTGCAGGACTGGAAGTTGCTCTGGGTGAGTTCCTGAATGAATAGGGAGTGACAGTGAAGGCCAAGGGCATTGCCATACACTACTGTAGATTTATCAACCCTATCGACTTAAGACTACAATGAAATTATACAAAACAAAAATAAAGTATCTCTTCAATAATAAAGTAACCATATCTTGCTGTAACTTTTTACTTTATAAAGTTTATAATTTTTTTTAAACTTTTGACTCTTTTTATAATAATGTAGCTTAACACACAAACACATTAGTTAGCTATGTACAAATAAATTATTTCTTTATTTTTTAATTCTGTCAGTGTTTTACTATTTTTAAAATGTTTTCTCTTTTGAAAATTATGCTGTTAAAAACTCAAACATAACCACACACATTAGAGTAGGCCTGCATAGTGTCAAGATCATCAGAATCACAGG
Organism: Galagoides demidoff; assembly: GCA_963574575.1. NCBI lineage: Eukaryota > Metazoa > Chordata > Mammalia > Primates > Galagidae > Galagoides > Galagoides demidoff. The sequence continues at coordinate 8,132 of CAUYQV010025778.1, read as the reverse complement.
TTTCTCCCTCTATATCTGGTCCCACTGGAAGGTTTTCAGGGACCATAACAGACTTGGAGCTGTCATCGCCCATGATAACAACGCCTTCTTCTGGAATACCTCCTGAAGAAACTGCCTGAGGCTATTTTGCAGTTAAGGATTTTTTTGGAAGTAGAAGGAGTGTAATCTAAAATAATGACAAAAAGTATAGTATAGTAAACACATAACCCAGCAATGTCGTCATTTATTAACATTACCAACTATTATGTACTATATATAATATTATGTGCTGTACTTTGATATGACTGGCAGCCCTGCAGGTGTGTTCACACCAGCAGCATCACAAACAGGATGAGTAATGACTAATGTGTTGTACCAGGAATTAGGACAGCTACAGTGTCACCAGGTGACAGGAATGTTTTAGCTGTATTATAACCTTTTGAGACCTCAGTTGTATATACAGTTCATCAGTCATTATGCAACAAATGACAATTTCTCATAAAGTATCACCTTCATTGCAGATTATAAAGGTCATTTACTATTGCGAGGTTATCTGCATAATTTACATAGCTGACTAGCTAACTGAGACAGTTGATTAGAATTGTATATAGCTCTTCTTTGAGTCTTTCATTATCTGGAATATCCTTTTTCTCTTTTTTAATATTTATTCTTTTTTATTGTTATAAATAAAATCAGTATTCCTCATTCCTTCAGGGGAACAGCTTTTTCCAAAGCTACCTATGTTCAACAGATAATTAATTAATCCATATTTCAAATTTTATCTACTGTACTACATTCAGATAACTTCCATAATTTTTGTTTGATTTAAATTTGGGTCATTTCTTATTAAAGAATATTTCTTTGGTGATACAGTGCATATAGCAAAGATCCAAACTCCTTTAATTGTTATTCAAAGCTAATAATGTATTTACTTTTTAATCTCATAGCACCTGGCAAACTTTTATTATTTATTATACCTTAGGAATTGAGCTGCAAGTTTTATTCTCTAAAATTCGGTTTAAACATTATCTCTTCTATAAGTAATTTACGAAATACCCCAAGCAGTCTTCTACCTGTACAAAAAGACTATTACATTTCTGTTGGTGCTATTTCATGCTAATCTGTGACATTTTGGGCAATATTGTATAGTATTTATTATTTTATGATATTTATTTAACTGTTCACATGTGTCCTGTAGCCAGTTTATTGGGTCTGCAAAATTCCAACCCTATATTAAAAGCATCATGTCTTTTTATTATGTATTTATTTATTTATTTATTTTTGCTGTTTTTTGGATGGGGCTGGGTTTGAACCCAACACCTCTGGAATATGGGGCCAGCGCCCTACTCCTTTGAGCCAGAGACACTGTCCTATTTTTTATTTTTTTTAACACTTTGGATATCTCAATTTATTGGCACATTACAGAAAATTCTAGCTATTCTTTACAGATGGCCTGGCTGGAAAATACCTGATCTTAGACTCACCACAGAGGCATTTCCACCAATGTAGAAAAGGAGAATTGAAAATTCTGACACTCAATTCTGGATATGTGGATATAAACCAGTGTACAATCATCTATCCCTACCAGGAGATGAATTACAATAGAGAGGGAAGTTAGAAATACAAAATCTGCTTCTTCTGAGATCTATTGACCCGCTCCAATGGGTTATCACTCCTCTCTGTTATCCCAGTAAAACACTGGCACCAATATAATACTTTGACTTCAGCTTTTTTCCATGCATTTGATTATAAAATTCTCTAAATCTTAGAGTTGATCAAGGTGAACAGAATTTAGGGACTGCTGCCCCAATAAAATAACACTTAAATTGGATTATATTCCCATAATTCTTATCAAAGAGTTACCTCTGAAAACTGTGCAAATTTCACTAATTTATTTAATCAAAATGAGACTATATAGATAATTTCAGTGTCTTAAGGACTTACCTGTCATATTGACTAATTATGTCATAAATATTCATTGGGCACCTACTATGTGTCACACACTGTATAAGGCCCTGGGGATGCATTAAAGAACAGGCTGGCAAGATTCTGGGGCTTGAAAACGCTTACACGCTGATGCAAGGACAGAAAGTAAAACAAGCCAGAAGAAAAGGCAGTTCACTATCAGTAACATGTAAATAATTAAAACAGACTGACATTAAGTATCAGGATGGTTCTTTTAGGTTGGATAGCCAATCTAAAGGTTTTATTTTAAAAAGGGGATTTTTCTGGCTAAATTTGAATAACAAAGTATATTGGCAAATATCAGTTGGAGAAGATTCCAGACAGTAGGACCAGCCAGAGCAAAGGCCTCAAGCTATGTTCAAATTTTGGCATATTTGAAAAATAAAAAGAAAGTTCAGCTTACCTCAAGGAGATAAAATACTTGAGGGAAGTGGAAGCAATACATGTATGGCTTTTTAAATTATAAAGGGAAATGGATTTTATTTTGCAATTCAAAATCTAGAAAGTGGTATGTTCTGATGGGCTGGTGGTGGTTTGGAGACATGGGCATTCATTCATTCAATAAGCACTTACCTTACCCTGCTTCAGATGGTAGGGATAAAGTAGCAAAGAGAACAGGCATTGGGTTTGCGCTGTATTGCAGAGAATCAGAGCAATTAACAACCAACTCAAGATAAATAAATGACAAGGTATAGCAAGAGAGTGTAGGTAGTAAGGAGTAAAGATAAAGCCTTTCAGAGAGAAATCCTGTCGAAGAGGAAGGATGAGTTCACATTTTAAAGAGACTAGTCAGGAAAGGCGAGGTTGAAAATATATTTAAACAAAGATTTAAGAACGAAAAGAGATTAAGACCTATCTTACTTCATCATTTTAATTTTTATTAAATATTTATTTATTTGGTTTAAAAAGCCACTGCTCAAGGATTAAAATACTTATTTTAAATTAACAATAAAATTAATTTTCAAATAAGCTAACAGTATCTGGAAAACTCACGTTCCGCTACCAAACCACAACGCGCCCTAGGCGGAATCTGAGAGCGCCCCAAGGGGGTCAGCCGTGGGAAGAGGAAGGGCTTGTGAAAAGGTCTTTACAGAATGTCCAGTGCAAGAGAGCTGCGCCCTCGACCCTCCAGTTTACAGTAAGATGCACGGCTCAGTCTAGAGGATTCCATGACAGCCAGGCCAGGCTGCTGGGATGGGCGTCTCAAACCTGAGCTTCCACCGCCTGCACGGTGACGGCTTCGTACGCTCCTTGCCTGCCTTCCACAGCTCTTTAGCTGTTTTGGCATGGAGGTTGCAGCCTCTGGGCGGCGGGACACCCCTACACTGATAGGACGCCTCTGTCCTCTGGCACCAGCTGCTGGGCCTTGGCTCCCCGCCCCTGCAGCCGGTGGGGCTGCACGAGTCACTCTATGTTGGCCTTGTGCTCCTCATGAATCGTTTGGTTAAGATTATTGTTCTTCATATCCAGCTCTGCATTCTGTCTCTGTGACACAGGACAGGTGGCACCTCAGCCAGCTCAGCTGAGCTGAGCTATAGGACCCGCTGCCTTGGCCCCAGTGGTGTTGGTGCAGCGGCAGCTGGCAGAGGAACCAGCGGGTTGGAGGGTAGGCAAAGAGGGACAACCCCCACCCTCCATCCCCAGCTCCCCAGGCTCTAGCAGGCAGACAGTGGGGAGACACAACTGCTGGGGAGACACTGGCGCCTTGCACTTATGACTGAACATTTTCTATGCCCAGGTCAATGTTATGTAAGTTTCCTAGGCCTCAATTCTATGAATGGACTGTGTCCCTTCACTAATACATTCATTCACCTTGCCCCAATAAAAGGGACTGTGTCCATTCATTAATACATTCATTCACCTTGCTCCAGCAGAAGGGATCGTATTCATTCATTAATGCACTCATTCATCTTGCCCCAGCAGAAAAGACTGTATCCATTCATTTCCTGACCTCAAATCCAAGGAACCCATGCGCCTATACATAACCCTAGACAAAGAGCCCAGAGGCAGAGACAGAGACCGGAGACAGACAGCGCTTTTCTCCCCAACTTGGATTTTCTCTCTCTGCCAGGAGCTTTAGTGTTTTTGTATTCTTTTCTTTTCTATAAATAAATCCTTTCTTACCCCTGATTTCTGGTCCATGGATTCGTTCTTCCAATCACAGAGACCAAGATCCTACTGAAGATGAATCCGGTATCATCGGTAGCTCTTCCAGAATAGTCCACAGCTCCTCTGCATCCTCACGCTCACCCTCACTCCTGTTGCTCTCGCCTCGCTTCTCCCTTGCTGCTGGCAACTTTGAATTTCAGCAGTCTCAGCTCAGAGGCAGTCATCTCTTGTTTTTCTGAGGTGGAGGCAATCTGCTCTTGTGGCCAGGAGCCCCTCCTGTCCAATCAAGATCTCCTTCCTCTGGGCAAAGAGAACATTTATAACGTCTTTATTTTAATTCATTTCTTCTTTGGAAACACCATCTTTTGAAAGACTGGTTATCTCTTGTGCAATCTTGGTTTCACAGGCCTGCTTTCTTCTTTAGATAAATCCTTGATCCCGCCCTGCAGAACTCCTTGTAAACAATCTAAAGCCACTCCTCTCTCCTGCCCCCTTCCTGATGCGCGCCTGAGTCCCCGCAGCGTGGGCGTCCTGGTCCTGTTAGATCACGGAGGTTTGTCACTTGCTTTAGAACCACATTTCCAAAGAATTCTTGCACACGTCTGGAAAACACACAGGGCCTGTTAATGGATTTGGACAGCTGGATTGAGCCCTGTAGAAATGCTCCATATATTAATTTTTGTTTCCGGTTTCTTTTCAATGACATGACCAGGGAATCAAAAGGTAGGACATTCTAACAGTTCTTTGAGTAAGAGCTGGAATTCCTGCACTTTCTCGCTCTCCGCTCTCTGAGGTCCTTCCTCGAACTTACTCAGATCCAGACACAAGCTCCTCCATAGGCAAAGTCTCTGGAAGCCTCGCCAATCCTGCTTTGGCAACTGGCTTCAGGGTAGGCTGAGGTCCTTCCAAGTTTGTACCTTCCACACAGTCATAGTCTGCTTTCAGCTCCTTCACGCCTGACTTAATTTCTGAAACGCTATTGATGCCTTCACGCTTCATGCCACACCTCTCCATGTAATCCATACATTCACGGAAAACTGCTGGCCGCCAATTCCGTCACACATCATGTCTTCTCTGCTGCATCAGCCAAAGGAATTCCACAAACGGGGTTGAGATTTGGACCATCAACCCAGGCATCTCTGGCTCCTGAGCGGCTTTTTTTAATTCTTTTCCGTCCACTGTTTAGTATCTGCTAGTGTCAGTTCTTTTGAGTTCTTGTCTCTGTGTTTTCCTTCTTCCTTTATTCATGCTTTCTTTTATTCTCTTAGGTATTTCTTCCTCGTGTTTCTCTTAGTTTAAACTCCTTTTCCCTCTTTTAGAAGAGCAAGGCTTCTTGAAGACATGGATTCCCCCTCAAGTGGGAAGGACTTTCTGTTTCGTCTCTAGAGCTATCTTCCTGAAAGGCAGAATAGCCTTCCATCTTTTTTTTCCTCTTTCTTAAATTTTCCTTTTCTCTTCCTTTGGCCTTTCTCATCAGCAAACAGTGCATCCTGAGGCTCATGGAGGGTGTCATAGGGAGTGAGTGATCACCAGTCCTGCACAATCCAAGAAACTTAGTAAGACTAATGTCCTTAGAGCTCGGGGTCCAGGTGAGTCTGATGCTATGCTCCACCCTGCATTATTCACTGGGCTGCTGGTGGGGGGCAGGAAGCACATGGTCATGCTGACACACTAACAAGAAAGGGAATAGGGCTTTTTCTCTGTTACCTCCCCATTATACCTATGTCCGTGGTCTGCAACTCCTCCACACACACACACTCACTCACTCACTCACTCAAGCAGCCTACAAGAGCACCATCCTCTGCCTATGCTTCAGTTGGCCCCTGGTGCCCCATCCCCATCTCACGCAGCCTCCACTATTTACAATGATTGACCACGCCATCATTTTTATAATTAAGAAAAATTGTTACTGAGGTTTTAGTATTTTTCTTATATTCACCTTTTATTACCATGCTTATCTCATGCTTTGTGACTCTTTATCATCTGTAGTTATTGTTTCAAGAAAACACTCAAACTATATTTTGTTGACACTACAAAAAAAATTCTAGATTGAAATGAATTTTAAGTGACACACTAGACAAATATCTTTTTGCATTTTTGTTTGTTTTTTCATCATCTCTCAATATTATTTTTCAATTTGCAATAATTCCAATCAACATAATTATCAAAATAGTTCTAACAAAATTGCGATGGTTAATTTTATGTGTCAACTTGGTTAGAACAAAGCAGATATTTGATAAAACACTTTTATCGATATTTTTGTGAAAGTATATTTAGATAACATTAATATTTATTTTTAGGTTCAGAATATATGTTTCTGATATATTCTGAATTGTATTCTGAATTATATTTTTTAATTTCAGAACATATAGTATCAATTTAATTTATAATGTTATTATAAATAAATAATATAATTTCAGAATATAATTTCAAATATACAAATGTTTTGGTTACATGAATTGCTTTTGTACAATTTGAGTCAAAGTTTCAAGTGTGAATTGTACCCAGTAGGTGTAAATTTACCTATCCCCTCGTCTCCAGATTCATCTGCTTGATTTCTGTTAAGTTTTACTATCAGATGTGCATATGAGTAATGACTGACTAGATCCAATTTAATAGTGAGTATATCCGGTGTTTGTTTTTCATTCTCACGATACTTAAAAGAATGGTCTTCAGTTCCATCCAGATTGTTACAAAAGCGTATTCGTTCATCATTTTTTATTACAGAGTAATACTCCATGATTTACATATACCACATTTTATTAATCCACTTATATATCGATGGGCACTTGAGTTGATTCCACGTTTTGTGTTTATGAATTGCATTGCAATAAACATTCAAGTACAAGTGTCTTTTTGCCAAAATAACTTTTTTTTTTCTTAACCTCTGGGTAAATACATAATACTGAGTTGTGAGATTAAATGCTGGATCTACATTTAGTTCTTTGAGGTATTCGCACATTACCTTCTGTAGAGCTTGTATGAGTTTGCAGTCCCACCAAAAGTGCATAAGTGTTCCTTTCTCTCTGAATCCACATTAGCATCAATTGTTTTAGAAAGTTTTGATAAAAACTGTTCTCATAGGAGTGAGGTGATATTTCATTGTGGTTTTGATTTGCACATCCCTAGTGATTAGAGACTTTGAGCACTTTTTTCATATTTATTGGCCATTATTCATCCACCTTCTTTTGAAAACTTCCGTTCAGCACTTTTGCCCACTTTTTATGGCTTTTTTTCTCTTGCTGATCTTCTTGAATTCTTTACAGATTCTAGTTATCAGCCCTTTAGCAGATGTATAGCATTCAAATATTTTCTTCTATTTTGTAAGGTTGTCTATTCCCTTTATTGATTGTTTCCTTGGCTGTGCCAAAGTTTTTTGATTTAATCAAGTCCCATTCATTTATTTTGGTTGTTGCTGTGATTGCCTTTGGGGTCTTCTTCATAAATTTTTTGCCTAGGCCAATAGCTAGAAGAGTTTGATCCAACATTTTCGTGTAGAACTCACAGTTTCATGCCTCAGGTTTAAGTGTGTTGTCCATCAAGAATTAATTTTTGTGAATGATGAGAGGTGCAGATCCTGTTTCAGGCTTTTACATGTGGCTATCCAATAATCCCAGCACTATTTATTGCATAGGGATTCTTTTCCCAAATGTATTGTCTGCTTTGTGAAAGAACAAGGGTAGCATGAGAATGGTTTTATATTACCGTTGTCTGTTTTGAATCATTGCTCTGTGACTCTATGCTGTGCCAGTATCATCCCGTGTTGGTTACTATAGCCTTGCAGTATAGATTGAAGTTGGTAAAATGATGCCTTCCAGTTTGTTTGCATAAGGTTGCTTTTCTTTTCTTTTTTTTTTTTTTTTTTTGAGACGGAACCTCAAGCTATCCCCCTGGGTAGAGTGCCATGGCATCACAGCTCATAGCAACCTCCAACTCCCGGGCTCAAGCGAGTCTCCTGCCTCCACCTCCCAAGTAGTGGGACCACAGGCACCCGCCACAATGCCCGGCTATTTTTTTTTTTTTTGGTTGCAGCCATCATTGTTGTTTGGCAGGCCCAGGCTGGGGATTTGAACCCGCCA
>CAUYQV010025774.1:0-29647 GCA_963574575.1 Galagoides demidoff | reverse complement strand
AACAATGATGGCTACAACCAAAAAATGGCCAGGTGTTGTGGCGGGCGCCTGTGGTCCCAGCTACTTGGGAGGCTGAGGCGGGATACTCGCTTGAGCCCAGGAGTTGGAGGTTGCTGTGAGCTGTGATGCCATGGCACTCTACCCAGGGGGATAGCTTGAGGCTCTGTCTCAAAAAAAAAAAAAAAAGAAAAACCATTCACACAGTGAGATTTTCAAAGCTAGCTTTGAGGTTATAATTGTGGATGGAAAGAATTCATGAAGTTCATTAGTGAAACGATGTTACTTGTGCAGATGAAAAACACACCAGCTATAAAATACTGTTAAGGTACCATTGACCTGGGTGCTAATAATGTGTTAATTTCCATCAGAGAGACAGCAAATTATGGCAATTGGGCAGCAGATTGGATTTAGCTATTTTTCATTAGCACTTGGACTTTGATAAAGGGGAATAGAAAAGAGCTGCTTGACCTTTGAGTGCTTAAATTATTAAAGAGCAAATAGATTTGAGGTCTGGATGCTTCCAAATCTAATTTGTCTTGTGGAGCAAGGATGAAAAGACATTTTGGGTTTGAAATTGCTCTAGTCAACTCAGTTCTTCCTTTAATATATCTGGAGATGAGTAGAAGGTAGCCATTTAAAAAGCAATACATCTGGAGCAGAGTGTATAATATAACCAACCAGCTGGCTATAATGGGGGCCCATTAAATGATCATTTAATTCTCAATTTTTCACCTATTCCTTCTAAAATTGCTGCTTGAAAAAAATTATTTGTTAATCCGTATTCCCTTAGATGGTATTTACATTACAATACAAAAATTTGTTTCATTAGGGAATGCCAAACATTGTATTGTTTAAGGTAAAGTAGAGCAGGACCTGGTAGGAACTCACAAAAGTATGTATTGAATTAATGAACCAGTGAACATGCTCACACATCACACACACTAGCAAAGTTGGGGGGAAAGAAATGGGAAGTAACAGATGGAGGGGGCGGGTAGAGGAAACGGAGATGTGTCTTCTAGTTCCCTCAGGGTTAATCATTTAACTGTGAATTATTCAGGATAAACGTAAAATCTAACCAGCATTCTTTTATCACAAAACCTCTTTCTTGGTCATTTTGTCCTCTCTTAGCTCTTGAGTATTTGGGAAATGAATAAAAAATAGAATTAATATTATGTTAAATTTTAGTAAAGCCAAGTATGATTTTGAGTGTCAGTGTATTTCCTTCCTACTCACATATATAGTGTGTACTATAGTCCCAAATGAAATGGAAATAACTTCTGGGTTATAGTATGCTTTCAGAAACACATCCTTAACAGGCTACTTCATTCTAAGTGTCCTGAGTCACAAAAATGACTAAATTATACTCTCCTCCTCCGTGAGCTTATAGGGCTTTTGAGAATAATGATAAAAGGACACAAATGTCTTCACTGACAGCAAATTTTTTGTGAGTTTGGACCAGAATATAAGTACATGAAAATGAAAGGACAGACTGTCAGCCCCTGAGCTCCGGTCATCAAGGGTCTCAGGCTTTGTAGTGTGGCACATATGCTGAAAGTGACCAAAAGTTCGTTAAACGGGAAAGGTCACATTTGAGTAGCCACCCGAGTCTAGGCCAGGGTGACAGAGCAGAGGCAAAGGTGTTTGCAGCAGGAGGATCCAAGAGTCTCAGGACTTAGAAAGTCCAGAAGCAGCTGTGCTGCTTTTTTTATCTAATTAAGTTAGAATCAGGGCTGAGAGAGGTGGGAAGATCGTGGTGCTCCGAGGGGATAGCAGCCAGTGCTAGGGTAACAGAGGAGCTCAGGGGAGCACGTTTCCTCTAAGTCATCAGGGACTCAGATACAGATGGCTGAAGGAACATTGCCACCTACAGCTCTCCCAATTGGATCAAAGACAGAGCCCACCTTAGGCTAGGCACCTGGTCTAGTGCTCCTGTGAGGAATATTTTATGCAACTATTTTTTCTTTGTATGTGTGCATGTGTTTTTCTGCTTTGTCTAGTATCTGGGTTTCCCACAAGTTGTTTTTAAATTGAAATTTTGAAAATCATGTCATATAGCAAATGAACTGGAAAAGCTGTTTGAAGGAAGCTGATGTTAAAAGTCGTTTTCTTAAATTACTTCGCAAAGCAAGTAATTATAGTGATAGTTTATCCTTTTTATGACAGCTGTTCTTGTATGTTGAATAAAAATTCTAGATGTATAAAATATACATTAGTGAGATTCATAAAATTTTTTCATAGGAAGAAATACAACACAAATAGATTAATTTAATAGGGTTAGAGTCCAGACAGACTCATTGTCACCATCTCTACAAAATAGTCACACTTTCTCCAGGCTATTTGTTTTTAATACATTAGCTATCCTATGAGTTATATTTAACTCACTGTGGTTTTGAGCCTGGGACCCTGTGAAATTGCGAAACTTGTGCTCATTGTTATATCAGTTTGCGTATCTTCCCCCACCTCCTGTTACCCTCTTCAGCCAGCCTGGCCAAGTATGCCATACATGCCAGGCTGTGTTTTCCAATTATTGGAACTTCTAACTACAGATTTCTTCTTGAATCTGTTCTACCTGGTGGCTCTTTGAACAAAGTCAATACTATAGAAGTGACATTGTTGAACACACTTAGGGGTATAATTTTGAGGTTGTCATCCAGGACCATCCAAGGTCTGCTCCAGATGCCATTAAATCTTGCAGAATGACAAAAGACTCAATTCTCAATAAGTAGGTCATGAGTCACATACAACTCACATGGTGTGCAGTGTAAAAATAGATGTAACTCATGCAAAGAACATGATAAAAAATTTTTTTTCATTAAAGTAGAAAGGGATCATTTTATTTTCAAAGTTTTAATTTCTGGAATAAAACCCCAGGGCCTGGTGAGGGGGGGTGTTCTTTGTGGGGAGCAGGCAGTGTGTTAACAGCATTCTGGGTTAGATTTCTTCCACAGATGTCCCATGTGGGCTGTGCTACACAGCAAGGAGTGGTTAGCCGTCTACTTTCACCCGACCTTTACTCTTGCTGTTATATGACCATGCTGGCTAGCACTTGCCATGTATTAAACTACTCCAGAACTTAGTGGTTTAAAACAACCTCTGCATCTTGCCCGGATTCTGTGGGCCAACAAAAGGTGGGCTGGACAGATCCTGTTTGGGGTCTCTCGGGCAGCAGTCTTCTGGAGCCTGAGTGACTTGGCCATTGGAGACAGCCCGCCTGTGTGGCTGCTGTGATGGTGCTACCTGTGGACTGGGAGCTCTTGGGGACTGTGGAGGACAGTGCCTACATGTGGCTTCTCCAGTGAGCTGGTCTAATGACCCCTTACTTGGTGGCTGGCTTCTCTAAGACTGAGCTTCAAAGGAGGAGGTGGGAGATGCAGGTGGCTGGTGTCCCTTCTGCTACATTCTGTTGGTGGTAGAGATGGCCAGCCCACCTCCTGACATGTCAGAGACTGGCAGATATGTTTTTAAATCACCACACCTTTCTGATGATAGATGTTAGAAGCTGAGACGAAGGGGAAAGATGTCAGAGTCCACTTTACCTCTCTGTGCGTTTGTGTCCTCACTCTAGAATTTTTCCAAAACACTCTTTCACATTGGATCTGTTACTCTACTGGGTTTGAGTGAGCAGTTCTCATGACTAGACCCAATAGAAAGTCTGATATTAGGAAGGAAGAGTTTTGCTTTTTTCTTTTTAAGTTGATATCACTAGTCAAATTTCATTTTCTGTCTCTCTTTTTCTTTCTTTTTTTCTTTTTAGACAGAGTCTCACTCTGTTGCCCTGGGTAGCAACATTGTCATAGCTCACAGAAACCTCTAAGTCTTAGGCTCAAGCAATCCTCTTGCCTCAGCATCCCCAGTAGCTGGGACTACAGGTGCCGACCATGACACCTGGCTAGTTTTTTGTTTTGTTTTTCTATTTCTTTAGTAGAGATAGGGGTCTTGCTCTTGCTAAGCCTGGTCTTGAACTCCTGAGCTCAAGCAATACACCTGTCTCAGGCTCCCAGAGTGCTCAGGCTACAGGCAATGAGCCACCGTGCCCAGCCCCAAACTGACTTGCTCATTACTCTGTAAACATGCTGGCTACCTACCTGTCAACTGAACAACCACTCTGATGTTCTAAAACAATTGATGTTTATTTAGACAGAATTACCAGCTGAACGGTAGTACATGTTTCATCACTGTCATAAAGTGTGCTGCATGATCAACCTCATGTAGGTGGGAGGTTACACTAAGCACAGAGTCAGAGTTCACACAGGTGAGAATGTAAAGAGGGACCACTTTGGTCACTACCTGGGGTTGGGGTGGAGGCCCCCCTCTGCTGTTCTTTGGCATTGATTGATGGGTATGTGTTGTAAGCAACTCTTAGATTATTCCAGTGTTGTTCTAGGGACTCAGGGTACTTTTCTGACACAGTCAGAAGATATCTTTCCCTGCCAGACAGACTTTCAGTCTAATCTGGATTTAGTTTCTGTCATCAGTAGAACATTTTTTCAACAAAAACTGCGTAGAACATTTATCATTCTAGCAAATGTAAATATCTTAATTTTCTAAAGGCCCCTCGGCTCAGAATTTCTCTCATTCTTCTAAGTTTACTTAAAAATTCAGAGATAGGAAGAGGGTGGGCAAGTGCCAACAGCCAGCCCCTTTGAGGGGACATCATTCTTGCAAGTGTCTTCAAAGGAGCCCATTCCCACCCCCTTACGTGTGCTTTGAGGGGCCCTGTCCAGTAACCTTAGGCCTTGGCTTTTGTAATTCCAGTGCCTTGGGCTCTGCTTTTCTTTCTTGCCATTTCTTTTCACTCACTGAATATGGAAAAGGACAAAGGAAAATATAAGACAGTGTGAGAAGATAGACTAGAATTAATATGAATTAGTACACAGTGTTTTGTGAACTGTTCAAATGTCACATGCATTCATGGTTTTCAAAATAAACTTACTGTTAATATAGTTTTATTTAACTTTATCAGGGAAACTGAGTTAATTGTCTATAAAATTATCTTTACTTAAATGTGAGAAAAATATTATTTTAGTGTCCTGCTTACATAAATAGCAGAGATGCTCATACATGTATAAAAATATTTTTTAAATTAGGATGAATTTTATTTCTTTCTAGAAACTATTTTATTTTGTGTGTGAGAGTTGTGAGAAGAATTTGAGCCCCTTTTCTCTTTCTCAATAAACAAGTGCTGATTGAGGGTTTGGTAAACACCAAGCACTTATTACTGACTATACTCAAGGGTCTGGTAAACACTAAGCACTTATTACTGACTATACTCTGAGGGTCTGGTTAACACTAAGCACTTATTACTGACTATACTCTGAGGGTCTGGTAAACACCAAGCACTTATTACTGACTATACTCGAGGGTCTGGTAAACACCAAGCACTTATTACTGACTATACTCGAGGGTCTGGTAAACACTAAGCACTTATTACTGACTATACTCGAGGGTCTGGTAAACACCAAGCACTTATTACTGACTATACTCTGAGGGTCTGGTAAACACCAAGCACTTATTACTGACTATACTCGAGGGTCTGGTAAACACTAAGCACTTATTACTGACTATACTCTGAGGGTCTGGTAAACACCAAGCACTTACTACTGACTCTATTCAGTGTGTTCTTTATTTCCAGCGTCCGATGGGTCTGTGAAGTTGGCATAGAGTAAACCAGCTCAGTTACCCTAAACTATCATTGATGATAATCTTTTTTTTTTTCTAGTGTCTATCAAATAGTTGTTGAGGAAGAACGTCCTCGAAGAACTAAAAAGACCACAGAAATCTTAAAGTGCTACCCGGTACCAATTCACTTCCAGAATGCTTCAGTCCTGAACTCACAGTACTACTTTGCTGCAGAGTTTCCGGCAGACAGCCTCCAGGCTGCGCAGCCTTTTACTATTGGTGATAATAAGACGTACAGTGGCTACTGGAACACTCCGCTTCTCCCCCATAAAAGTTACAGAATTTATTTTCAAGCTGCTAGTAGAGCCAATGGGGTAAGTCTTCTGTTTGGGATTATTAATATGAATATAGATTAAGTAAAATAGTAAGGGAAAAATGAAGTCATGCTTTTGTATATTTTTACTTATAAAAATATGTGGGTTTTCTCTTTTTAAAATTATTTTTGCCTGCAGAATAATCATCTGGGTTTTTGGTGGTGATAGTGGTGGTGTTTTGTTTTGCTTTGTCTTTTGAGAGTACATCATCAATCAGGACAGGTTTTATTTTTATTTTCAGTTTTTTCTTGTTGCCAGAAGTTGGCTAGTAATTCTGCTTAGCTTACTGTCTTACAGGACAGTAGGAGAGCCACCGCACATACACCCAGCACCTTGGCACTGTCTTCTCAGCACATTCTGTCCTGTTTCTTTAGTTCCATGAGAGTTTATACTTCCTTCCTATAGTTGTGACTAGATTAGGTATCTCTTTTTCTCTAAGTGTGAAAATAGTTTTAGAAAAATAAAATGAAAACCAAATAAAAACTATCATTGAGTCATTTCTGAATTTTTTTCCCTTTCCTATTCAGACCACCTAGAACTCTGATGAGATTTTAAGGTCTCTTTAGACAGAAGGAAACACTGTCCAGATACCATGGTGGTTTCCCTCCCTCACAGCTTAGGTTGAGGTTTCATAGTAGACTTGACTCTCACCACTGAAATGGGGAAATCTCAGATGCCGAGTTCTTCTCTAGCACTGTTTGCACAGGGGACAGCTACAGGGCTGGAGAAGGGGGTCTGGGGCTTCCAGGCAGAGACATTTGTGTCTAGTTCCTGGCTCATTATCTGGTCCAGAAATGCCCAGCACCACCATCCCAGGAGCCAGAAACGGCATCTGAGTGTTGTTCTGAGACTAATCACTGTGTGATTAAAGCCACACTTGCCACAGTGGCTCTTTCCTTCTCGGGGCTGTCTGAACAGGGCTAGAGATATTTCCATATGCTTTTGACAAAACATGATTAATTTTTTCCCTCTCTTTGTTTGACACAGGAAACCAAAATAGACTGTGTCCGAGTGGCCACAAAAGGTAGGTTGAAACTGTGGGACACTCTCCTAGTTGATGTCCTTAAAATTTCCTTCAGACTGTGTTTCAACCTTCTTGAAATGCAAGGTCATTAAAATAAGTGTATATATGTGTATTTATATGTATACACATATGAATGTGTGCATATGTATTAGTATCATAGGGACGGTAGCATTCACTGACTATTTCACGGAGGTGCTTGTTAAGATAAGAAGCCACATTGCTGTTTTCCCAGCAGCTTTCACTGATTATATTTTTAAAAATTATTTTAAGAATGAAATTAATTTTTATATGATCTCAGTACTCATTTTTAAAATCATAGTACCATACTCGGTGAATCTTCACATACCAAGGAGTAAAATATTACCTGCGATTTCCAAGTGGTGGCCTAATTACAGTAGCACCATGAAGTGGAGCCAACGTGGGCTTCTTCAGGGATGGCGCGTGGTCTCTGAACCAGTTACCAGGTGATGTTATGTGGAACTTCTGTCTCCCAGACCTGGTTGAAATTCTGAGAAAACATGATGAGGGATGAGCTGTAGAAGTGGGTAGGGTGAGTCGCCATAAGCTTCCCACACAGCACCGTCTAACGAGGAGAGTGCAGGTTTGTGTTTGTGAACCTGAGCTGCAGGAGCTGGTCAGCCTCACAGTGCTGTTTTCACCATCACAGATGGAAGTGTGTAAGGAAATGTTTGAGAAATTTAAAATGCTATATTAAAATGAGGCATTATAAATTAACTCTTGTAGTTAAATACCCACTTTCAGACCAGTAGTGTAACCATGAGTACGATGGGAAGTTCTGCATGATTTAATTCTAAAATGATGGCGGGTCTGTGGCATGAGATTTTATCAGGTCGTACTTGATGAGTTCTGTTGGATAAACATACCATATTCCTGCTGTTTAAATTTCAGGTGATATACTTTGAATATGACATTAATGTATATGTGCATTTTCAGAGTTCTAATTGAATTCTTACATGACTTGTAAATTTAGGATTTAGCTCAACAAATACTTCCCAGTCGCCTGTTATGTGCCAGGCATTATGTGACGTACTCACCTCGTTTGTATTTTGTTTATCCTTATGGGCTTATAGTTGTATTTCTTAGAATCCATTCACGTTGATTTTAAAGCATTCTTTATGTCACATTGTACCTGATTAAGTGCCTTTACTTACAAGAATAAATTAATAGTAAACGAAATTGGAACCATTTATGTGTTTCCTAAACGACCATATGCTATCAGCTATTAATTATTACAGTACTATAAAGTCCTTGAACTAGGTATTCATTCATGCTGTTAGATTTCCATGTTAAGAGAATAAGAATTTCAAAATATTGCTTTATTACATTCTCCTTACCCTTCAGGTCTGAAAACGTGACTCCAGTTTCAAGGTGTCTAATTTATAATGCCTTATGTTTAACATCACAGCTGGAAGTTGTGAAGTCACTTTTGTACATGCGTCCTCATTTATTTCTTCACCATTACTGTGAAAAGGGAAACAGGCACTACTGCTTCTCTTATTTTTAAGATGAACAAAATGCATGTTTTTAGAGATAAATTGACTTACCAAGGTCACTCAACTAAGAATCCACAAGTCAAGGCCTGATCCTACACATGTGGACTCCTGTGTCCAGTGTTCTGTTTCTGTATATCATGGCTTTTGACCCAACAGGAACTCTGGCCGATACAGTGTCATGTAGTATCAGCGTCTGACCTCCCTTATTAGAAATGAGTCACCGCCCAATTTACTGTGAAAACAGACAAATGTCTGTCATCATGATCATTTACATTGTTAAATAATTATATAAATAACACCCTGGTGAATGGGAGACCTGACAAGTTTGCCTTTTTCACAATAGATTGAATTAGATAGTGATTTGGATAATTTTCTTCCATCAGCTAGATTTCATCAATATCGTAATTTGTTTTTCAATTCACGAAAGGATGATTAGGCAATCAGATGACCTGATTGACTAACTATTCCCAACTCATATTTTCTGAGTCATTTGCAAACATTTGCACAGCAACAAACTATCCAAATAACCTCTTTGGGGGAAAGAGGGAAACAAATTTTAATATTCACTGCCATTTCTGTGTTATAAAATGATAGCACAAGAGGAAACCTTGGGCTAGACTCCAAGGCAAAACTCTACTGTTATGTGCTGTTTTATTAAGTTCTACATGGACAGATTCAGCAACCCTACTGTACAGCACAGTGTAATGTTTTACCACCTTTATAATCAGAAAATTGTTCCTTATTCATAATAAAAAGTCTTTCTGCAGCACAGGAACCCATTTCATCCTTACTAAGTAAAAACAGAGAAGTAGGAAGAGCTAATGACTTTATTGGTACCATACAAATAATAAAACATGTTTAAAATTTGAAAGAGTTCAAACATCCTGAGTGTGTTTACCCTGTATCCCTCATAGTATAGTGGCTCCATTTAGTTTTCAGACACTAAACTACTTTCCTAAGCAACATTGTGAATTTGTAAAGGTTTTAACTCCTGAAACAACTGTTGACAAGTGTCTTTATAGAGAAAGTATGGAGGTGGATTTGTTTTCACAAAGAGCTAGTTTGTAATTTCAAGAAACTGTATGTCTCTTAAAAATATATTTCATACCATTTATAAATTTAATGTTGTGATTATCTTAATCATATTCCAAGGGTATATTTTGACACTCATAATCTTAAATATAAAGCCTATAAAAATTAGACAGGGAAGAGCCTAAGATGTGTTATTATGTCTCTCCATGTATCCTCCGTTAACTTTTGCATCTAGACGCTTCCTCATACCTCTATATGACCATAGTCTGATTGTTTGACTGTGGGAAAACTCATCACAGTATAATCCTCTCTTGAGTTAATAGGTAAAGGTACCTTACAATAGGTTATATATGATGTTTATGTTATCCTCCTGATTCAAAGGATTCTTTTTAATCTCTGTAGTGGAATGATTAGTAGGATGTAAGCAATCCAATTTGTACAAATAATCAACACATTGAATCCTATAATGGCATAACTGTATTTATGATCTATGTATGATGAAATAAAAAAAAAGAAGGAGTTTTAACTATTCTTAGAATCTCCAAAATTTTATTTTGTTTTTTAATCACATTGATATTTTTATAGTTGGATTATTTTCATGATCATTTGGTCCAACTGTGCCTTAGTAATCAGTGCATGTATTTTCTTTAACTTTTATATTTATTACAGTTGTCTTGTAATCAGTAGGGTAGTAACTCTTTTTATGCTAGTTTTGGAGGACTTTGCTGGTGATGAATTCTAAACTGACAGTGTACACTAAAAAGCCAAAAAATATGTCTTACTAATAATTTAGATTTCTTAAATTAGGTATATTCATTTTAATTGAAAAAACAGTACAAGTTTAAACTATATACATTAGCCTTCCATGAAATGGTATTTTCCATACTATGATGCCGCTTATGTTTGACAGCACAGCCATTTGGAAGCTACCCTGTTGTCACTCAAAAATTATTTGAGTGACTACCATATGTTAGGCCTAGAGTAATCTATAAGCCTTCCTACTACAGATACATAAATACATCAAATTTAAATTTTGAAGGTTTTTTCATTTTGTTTTGCTTTTGGCATATAGAGGGAGCCATATACATTGATCTGTTCATCTCCTTGCTGTGATTTGGCGGACAGCAGCGTAGCTAGAAGTCAAAACAAAATTGAATGAAAACACATGCCAGGTGCTTTCTGAAAGCATTAGGGAAGTCAGATTATAAACTTTAAGCAAAAACAAGGTAAACCATTACTCCAATGTTATATTTTAAAGTGAATTTTCTACGAAAAATATCTTTAACTATTTGTAAGTCTAGTATTTTATTTAACTTAAATTTGTACTGAAATGTGAATCTTCTTTGCTGGAAGACCTTGAAAGCACTTTGAAGGATTTTCATTGTTCTGATACAAATTCTAACTATATTCACAAATTTGAACATTTCTTTTTTTTGATCACTAGGCACTTTGAGAAGTTTCTCCAGACTGTTTTTCTATTCACTGTTTTTGTTCAAAGAAATATCATCCTTTCTAGGGGCTATAATTCTACAGAATGAAGGGCGCTGATAAAGAACTGAGAAGAATGTCTGTTGAGAAGTAAATTGAATTAAGATTGCTTTTAATTACTCATATTCAATACACGAGAAAACAAATTCTATAGCCAGACAATCCATATATACTAACTGCTATTATGTAGGCTGTGGATTTAGAAATAGGAGCATATATATCATTCAGCATTTTATAGACTAGTTTTTTTTTTTTGATCTAAAAAGTCTTCACGTTCATGAGTACATTAAGTTCCCCTGAGAAATTACTAAGAATTCCTAAAGAAAAGAAACCCAAAAGACCTTAGGCTTCCCATATCTATTTGACTCTCCCTCAGTTTTCAAGGAACACCAGAGTCATGCAAAACACAGTTTGGTAAAGGCTGGTTCAGCAGGTTCCAGAAAATCCCGCTCCATGCAGCTAAAATGGCATTGTAGAAGCCTGGGTGGTTTGATGCATGTTCCCTCCCAGGCATGATGCCACTGTACTCAGAGGGGACCTGAATCTATCCGCGCCGGATATTGTCTTCAAAATATGGAGTTAGGACTTACCTTATTTTCATCAATTTAAATTGACTTTGTTGTACTAAATTTAATGAAATTGTCTTTTATAATTAAGCATTTATGTTGATATTTTAAGGAAGAAGTCAGCAAACTTTTTAGTTTAAGCGCCAGGTAATATTTTAGGCTTTGTGTGCCATATGGTTTCTGTCATAACTGCTCAGCTCTGCCATTGCTGGACAAGAGCAGGTGTAAGCCAAATGCAAACAATTAAGCAGGGTCATGTTCTGATAAAACTTTATTTGCAAAACCAGGTGGTGGGCCTGCTAGCTCCCTTTAGGGTAATCAGTAACCTAATCAAGTTTTTTTCCTTGTAACTAAAAATAATAGTCACAAGTTAAACACATTACAAAGCAGAACATAGAGATCATATAAAAATCCTTACTGATATTTATAATGTACTTGGTACACGGTAATCTTAGCCTATGATTGTGGTTTGAATTTCTTTTTATTTGTGAATACATGGCTTCCCAACATAGCTGTTTTCAAATAACTTCTTGTTCACATTGTTTAGCTTTTTGAATGCTGGGTGCTCTATTTTTTCTATAAGACAATATCATTTTTCTCACAAGTAATGTAAGTCATATATTTCTATAAGTAATGCAGAACTGCATGGGAGTATTCATTGAACAATAATAGTTTATGACCAAGCAAAAATGTTATGTGTATAAACTTTAGAATTGGTACCAACTTTGTAATAAGTCTTAGATATAACATTTTACTGTGTACAACGTATTACATCAGTAATACAAAATTTCATGATATATTATGTCAAAGAAATTATCTTTGTAATGCATTGAGAGTTCTCCATTCTTTAACCAAACTGTAATTTATTAATCTCACTGAGCAAAACTAGAATATGGGCATTAATAATGTGTGAAAGACTGTTACACAGTTTTTATGCAGTTGCAGTGGCCGTCTAGTTGTAAGCAGCACTGTGTGAGTGGTACAAAGGGATATTTCAAAACATTATGCAGCAGCAGTGTTGGGTTTAACTGTCTGCAGATGGTAGATGATCTATTTTCCTTACTCACTGCCACATTCCTAATAGCATCCAGGCTGGTCCATGTAAATTAGTAATCTTTCATGTAAGCCTGTCCTTAATTTTCCAATATATTTTTCTTTGCATCATTTTCCAGCTGTATCATGTTAGAACTGATGTTTTAATTTTCTATTTTTTTTTTTTAAATATCTGTGTGTCATTAATGTTAACCACTTAAACATAACTACCGAGCTGTGCAAGCAGACCAAGAAGCCAGCCTGGTCCATTTCAAGATTCTTATCATTATTTTGGTTACTTGTTAATCATGACAACTATAGCAAAGACAGTAGTTTCTATTTTTTTTTTAACCAATGCTTTGAGGTACACTTTTTAATTCTGTTAATGTAGAAGAATTAAGACTCCTATATGGAAATCTGCTTGAAATTTAGTTACCAGAGAAATTTCTCTACATAAAAATGTTTTTAGTGAAAGAGGTAATATTCTTTACAAAGGTGATTTTAGCAAGAAAATATTGAAACTTAAAAATACGTTTTAAAAGCCCACATTTTGGACCATCAGAATTAACAAATGAATCTTTATATGCCACACTCAATTGCAATTGGAAACACCAGTCACTAAGGTTTTGGGTTTATTTTTGCTTTTTTGTTCTTCAGTTGATCTAGCCAAGATCTCAGCCAAAGCTTACAACTGTGATGTAGTTAGAATTCCAACTACCTAACTAGAGCTTGTTTAAGAGAAAAGAATTCAGAAAATTCAACACCTTGCTATGTTTTTTTTTTTCTTTTTTCCTTTTCTTTTTGTTGTTGTGAAACAAAGTTGAGACGATTTGATATGCTGATGGGGATTCTTCTTGCTAGCCTAGCTTCAGTGTGGCTTTTTTTTCCCTCATGCATGCTGACCTGGAAATCCTCCTTTGCCTTAGCTGCGATAATCGTGACTCAGCTTACAACACCTTACATTCGCATCGCCCCCGCTGCAGGCGACGGCCAACTAACAGGTCAGACGTTCAAGTATAGATGAGTCATCTTGCCCATTTCCTGCTCATTTTTCTCAGCTTTGTTTCCCCTCTACATTTCCTCCTTTGCTTAAGGCCTGTTTACCCTGTTTCTGAGCCTCGGTGCAGACCTTGCTCACTCACTCGCGTTATATAAGTGACGTGCTTGGCCTCCTCTGTGTGCACATTTATATCATGCATTAAGTACAACTCCACTGCATGTTTTCATTGTGTGTTTGGTCTGTTGGTATGTTTCTTTCTAGCTTAATGTGATATAGAAATGAAATTTGCTGGACTTGAAATAGCAATGACGTCAAACAGGATTTTAAACAAAATACATAGATATATTCACAGCTTTCCAAGTTAATCTAAAAAGACATTGAGACTTGGGGGTGGGAGAGGTTTGTTTTTCACCATGCAGGGTCTAGTTTGCACATACATTTGGCAATACAGTCTTGCCTGCACCTAAAGCAGCTTTGGGTGACACGATTCTAATGGCTTTTTATGTACATACAATTGGTGTGGAGTTGATTGTATTCTTTATAGATATTTGTTTCAAAGCAAAACATTCATATAAAATATGCAGTGGCATATCTGCAAGTCAAATGCTTTGAATAATTTTAGCAAAGTAGAAAAATTGAGTGGCTTAAAGATACAGAGTTGAACCAAGTGCCCCTTTATTCTAAGAGAAATGAGTCTACTCTCACTGCCTCTACAGGGATATAGACGTTTCTATACATTCACATAGGAAAAGGGTCCAGTAGTTACCAGATTGAAGGTGAATCGTTAATGAACTCCAGGGGACAAACATTTAGTCCTGCAACAAAAGCATTTCGTTGTCAGGATTTCTAAAATACTAATATGGGCAGGACTCAAAAATTCTGGTTTCAGAAGGACCTGCATGTAATTTAGACATGAGTAAAGCCAAGTGAGAAACACACAACTGCTTCTTATATAATTTCCACTCCAGCAATTGTTTTTTATGTGTGAAACTAGGAAATATTCCCTAACATTAAAGACAATGGTAAAGCTTAACTCATGGTAAGAAATCATAAATGTTTAAGTTATTCTGTGAACTTACTGTTTTAGAAAATAAAGCAGCTGAGACTCAGAGTAATTATAGACTGATTTAATAAAGTAAAGAAGTATGGAATAGGCTGGATGTGGTGGCTCACGCCTGTATCCTAGCACTCTGGGAAGCCGACTAGGTTGTATTGCTTGAACTTGGGAGCATGAGACCATCCTGAGCAAGAGAACCCATCTCTACTAAAAAATAGAACAACTAGCTGGGCATCGTGGTGGTCGTCTGTAATCCCTGCTCCTGGGAGGTTGAAGGAAGAAGATGGCTTGAGCCCAGGAATTTGAGTTGCTGTGAGCTGTGACACCAAGGCACTCTAGCCTGGGGCAATAAAGTGAGACTCTGGCTCCAAAAAAAAAAAAAAAGAAAGAGGACTAAGAATAGTTCTGTATCTTTCTCCACTCTATGTCTATATATATTTTCAGTTCCTTATTTCAGGAAATTAAGGTTATAAATCCACCAACTTTTCTGTTTCCCTTCTTTTAAATTGTTTTAAGCATATTCCTTTTACTGTTTGAAGTTCTGCTTGTTATTCTTCCTTTCCCTGAACTTGGGAAGTTTCTCCTGCAAGTAAGAGTACTCGAGGACTGGCCGTAGCACTCTGTGTAGGGCTTGGGGTCTGTCTTAAAGGTTATTGGGGCTCATTCAGCACATCTAACTATCTGTCATGTCTGGGCTGGCAGCAGACTTATCCACAAATCATTAAAAATAGATTGGCCCCACCACCATAAAACAGGTACTTAGAGGAAACATAGTTAAATGGTCCCTTTTTCAGACTTTGGCTCCAATCCACTAACTTCAAATGAAGCATGCTGTTTACTAGCAGTGAAGGAAGCTGAGCTTCTGAACGTGGTGTTCTCTGTAAAACTTGCATGATGAGGAAGATAGCTCATAAAGCAGCCTCCTTCACAGGCCATCAGACCCACACGGGCCGCTATTTTCCGGCCTGTGAAGGACACAGCAGCTGCTGTTCCTGTAGGGCTGCAGGTGGTCTACCTGGTTTACTGTGGTTTATTCAGGATTAAAATGATGGAGTGTCAGGATGACCCTCAAAACCAGTGAAGACTACTCTTGTTCTTTCTTTAGTATTTACTGCTAGTTTTAATGATAGTTAATCTTACCCAGATCAATTCACACTCAAGTAGTATTTTCCCATTTGCATCAACCATCAATTTTGGTGGCAATAATACTGTCTTTTTTTAAAATGATTTATTCATGAGTCATAGTGCAAGCCTAAAAATTTATTCAATCATTTGTTTGACATCTATCGAATACCTTCTGTGTGCCACATATAGGTCTGCTAACTCGAGTTTTGTTTTGTATGGTTGCCCAGACATCTTGGCGTTAGGTGTATCTGAGTTAGCAATCTCAAAACCGACATATACAGCCAGGCACAGTGGCTCACACCTTTAATCTCAGCACTCTGGGAGGCTGAGGTGAGCAGATTGCTTGAGCTCAAGAGTTCAAGACCAGTCTGAGCAAGTGAAAGACCCCATCTCTAAAAATAGCCAGGCATTGTGTCGGGTACCTGTAGTCCAGGTACTTGAGAGACTGAGGCAAGAGAATCACTTGAGCCCAAGAGTTTGAGGTTGCTGTGAGCTGTGACGCCATGGCACTCTACTGAGGGTGATGAAATGAGACTCTGTCTCGAAAACAAACAAACAAAAAAACTATGTACACATGTACTTCTATGATTGAAAAATTAATATTATACTCGTCATTTAGCAAAGCTAAGGAAAGACAGCAATTTTATAACTGATGGAATCAAAAAGGCATGTATTTCAAAACCTGGCTCATCATTTGGGCAGCTTAGGAAGTGGTCAGAGGGACAACTCTGAACATTTTGCATCTGTGACCCACCGAACAGTGGTAGTTTTGTTTAGTTGATTCTGTCCCCTCCAGAAGCCAACAAGGAGGTAGAGGAGGGATGTGTCCTGAAGTATCTTCCGCTCCTGGTCCAGTTGTTTTACCTGTGCTGACATCTTGCCCCTGTACATCCCATGCTGTACTTCTAGGAGGAGACTTTTGTGACATCGCCACTCCTTTGTTTCATTGTCCCTTTGTCCCAGAATGCAGTGCATGGCAGTCAGGTTTCCCGGGTCTCCCCTACACCAAACAAGGCAAGCTACCTGGTTCTGACCCCAGCACCTAGGACTAAGCCACATGTGACGAAAATCCTCTTAAATAGTTCTTGATTGAATAGGTGGAAGGAATAGCCCAGATGTCAGCAGGGTTCCAAGGAAAGGAGATGTAACTGTAGAATGCAAGCATGTTTCAGTCCTGTCATTATATCTAGGCAGGTTTCCTAAAATTTTTGACCTCAATTAACAATAACAAATACATCATCACTCAGTATCATGTACATACGTGTATACATATAGTGCAACTGGAACGAGAGCTTTAGAGACCAGGCAGCCGATTCTGCTCACTATGTAAGATGTACTCTGATTTTTTTCTATTATACATTATCCTATTTTATTTTTAAAAGACTTTGGTTGAGAATTACTAAATTTATTTCGTTGCCCACTAATCGGTTATAACCCATAATTAAAAACAATTTGCTAAAGTGCTAACTGGGTCTAGGAGATAGTGAGAGGGAGCAGAATGTCTGATTGGAGTGAAGGTTCTGTCAACCTCAGAACTTGGAAAGAGTGCACAGGGCAAGTTTTAGAAACTGGAAACACTCCTCATCTCTACTTTCTTCCTTTTGGTTCATTGTTCATAATATAGAGCTGCTTTGGGAAGAAAACAGAAAGCTATACATGGTAGAAATTTGTCTTTAAGAAATTTTTATTATATAAGTATGTGTAGGCTATTTATGTTAAGATATTTCTGTTTATGACTTAAAAACCCAGCCAACTCTGAGATGCTGTGGAGAATGGCATATACTCTTTTAATTCAGTAGACCTTTCCACTGCAGATAAAACACCAATGGTGTTTCAACTCACCTGCAAAATCATAAAAAAGCTTTGTCTATCTTATTCCCAGTAGCTCATGCCACAGGCACCCAGCAGGTGTTTCAAATTACTCACCAAATGACTGAATGAATAACAGTTGATGATCTTGCTTGGTATTTATTCCTAGGTATTTCATAGCTTTCATCACTATTATAAAGTAAATTTCAAACAGATTTTGATTGAGGGCAGGAATCTTTTGAAATTGGTTTATTTTGCCTTCTTTCAACTGATTTTATGTTACTTGGTTGCAAAATGCATCTTTTGTTTATGACATTATTTTTAAAAATTCAAAAGCCCCTTCCATTGCAAATAAAACAAACCCATGGTTTCAGCCACTTACAAAAGCATAATTTTAATCAGCCATTTCTTTTAACACAAGCCATAAGGTTTAATTCATATTTTTTCAGGGAGTAGCCTCCTGACCTGCACCAGCAACCCCTATCTGGTTCCTGCTTCTCACACTGGGCCCCTTCTCCACCTCACACCCGTCAGACCCAGCACTCTTCATGTGTGAAAAAACCGTGGCAGGGCTAAGATATCTATGGATAACATTTGTCCTCCTGCAGACACAAGGTTCTCTGTTTGTAAGATAAAGACATAATTGAAATTAGAGTAGCTAGAAGATAGTAGGAGTTTTCATTGAACTTTTACTCAGTTAGTGGCAGGAAGAACAGTGCAAATTTGATTCTAACAGATGTAAAGGTCTTGTGGTGGAAAGAGGCCTGGCCTCATATGAAGAGTTGCAAATGGTCCTCATGGGGAGAGAGCAAGAAGGACATGTGAGTGAGCAGGAAGGTTACCCAGGCAGACAGGCCGATGACAGTGACCTTACAGACTTAGTCTTTATCCCAGGAGCAGTGGGAAACAACTGAGGTGTTTGGGAGAGGGGCAGATAGGATCACGTTTGCACTGTTCTCCAACCACCTTGGAAACATTGGAGGGAGAGGAAAAGCCAAAGGACAGAAAGTAAAAGTATCAGAAATGAAAGATCATCTAACAAACTGGAAAAAAGAACTAAATAGATGTGACTAGAAGAACTAAATGCCAGGAAATGAATGCAGTGAATAGTGTCCATGGAACAAGCTTGGGAGAACACAGGTAGGGTAGGATAAGACCAAAATCATCAAAGGGCCTCTGAATCCCTCCTAGATGGAATGGCCTAATTCAGCCCACTGCCCAAGATGCCCATTTCATTTCTTTTGAGAGATATTTCTGGAGTATTTGTATGAATCACAACTATAAAGGATAATGAATGCAATAGCACTGTTTGACTATGTGGACACTGAGATAAAATCACACCAACATTAGGTGCGGACACTTATATTTTGCCCTTTTAAGAGTTCAGTCATTAGACTCAGAAAGGGCTATGTTGTAGGAGACTGTTAATTGCATTTATATAAAATATGTATATAAATACATAGAAATATTTTTATCTGCTATTATAGGGATCATATTTTGTGTATCTTTAAACTTTCCACAATCTGCCAGCCAGGTAATTGACATATGAAAGACAATCAGAGACCAGTGATTGTTTTTTGATGGAAGGAAGTCATTTGTAAAAGATAAAATTCCATTCAAGGTGTGAATTAATTTACATACCATCTCTTTGCTTTTTAAATAATGTCCCTGACACAAAAGAACTTCCAGTTGTGAGGCAGTCAGGATTTCAGGAGGGGCAACTGGACTGAAAGTCACACTGACCAGCATTGCTCGGCCTCCCTTTAGAGACGTGGGAAGTGCAGACAGTTCATTTTAACAGGAATTAAAGTCACAGCTTTCAATCCCTGAAACATTTAGCTTTAGAAAGTGACCCCTGAGTACCGTCCACATCTTTTACTAGGGAAACCTTCACTCATTCCTCCTTTCTGCTGATGAGCTTCTCACCTCCTTTAAGAGCTTGCTGTGTAGTTAGCCCTGTGTTAAGAGTGGAGAAATATTCACAGAAGTGTAATGTGTTCTTTGCTCTCCAGGAACTTATGTTAATGGCCTTTGTTAAGACCAACATAAATAGTTCAATAAATACTCTACTTCAGTGACTTTACCAGTATCTTGAACTACTAATAATAGTGATAAGTGGTAATGAAATAAGTTAACATAGTCAACTGTACTCTAAAACATGATATCTGTATGATACTGAAGTTGTTTTCACTGTAGGAAGCTTCCATTTAACCATATGAGAAAATTTGGGGTAAAAATGGAAGGAAGAAAATGCTTTTAGCCTTTTAGGCTTTTTTTAAATAAAAATGGTGAAACTGCGTTAAACCAATACTTAACCAATTTGAAATAGTGACTGAATTCAAGCTAGCATTTTCTAACTAACTGGGTGGCTTGTCTTTTGTCCAGCGCAGCCTCCCTGTAAGTATGGGGGGGTCAGTGATTCCTGGACACTGTCCCAGGCAGTCCCTAGTGGCAGAGGGAAGCTCAGTGTGATGTATTTTGGCCATGGAGGCCAGTGTAGAGTGAGTGTGCAGAGAATTGGGTTGCATTTTCAGCATCTCCTACAAGGGCAGCTTGAGGATTCTGAAATTTTCTTTTCTGCTAAGAAGAATGTAAAATGAGGGGAAAATTTTATTCTTCCTGCAATGCCAGCTGACTGCATTTTAATGGGCTGTAGTGTCACTGTTGATTTATTGCCCTTTTTTGTTCTTTTATGTGTTATATTTGTCATTTCGCTGTGGCAGTTTCATCTATAAAACGGTATAGTTATAGGAAAATGGGAGAGAATACAGGCATACTAAGGGAGCTCCTTTATTCTTGTCATTTTTTGGAATGAAATACTGAGTGAAATGTCAAGTGTTTGGTTCCAGAATTAATGTATTTTAAAAGCTATATATTACACTAAAATAGTATTTTCCATCTTTATTATATAAACTTAAGAATTTCTATGTAAAAGATTTTTAATGTACAAGAACAAAATTTTCAGTATTTTGTGTTTTCCTTTCAGCAGTGTGATGAAGGAAGATGAAACAATGTATTTAACTGTCTTTTATTTGCATAAGGCATAGAGCTTTCTGGCTTGAAAAGCATATGTTGAAATGTCATGTTTTAGGAAGCCTACCTTTTAAATTGATATTAATCTGGAACATTGGGCATGTCCAAAAAGAGTGCCAAAAATAAAGTTCTGAGCTCAAAATAAGACAAGATTTTGGTAAGTTTTAAGATTTTTGCATGAAAGATTTCATATTGATAGTTCAATTGTTCTTGCCTTTTCTATGAAGAAATATGTGACTTCAATTCTATTGTAAAATTAAATCAGCTCATCCTTTATTTTATTAAAAATAGAAAAGGCCTGGATAGTTAAAAAGTATTTGTCAACACCGAGTGGCAGTATCTCTTTTACTTGGGCTGTCTCTCTACTCCAGTGGCTGGCCTGGAACTGGACAGGTGGGCACTGCTCATCAACTACTGTTAAAGACACCAATTATGAAATTTTAATGTTCATCCTTTTATTTGCTTTAGAAAAGTATTACCACAATTTTAGACATAAGATAGCAAAATTAATTCTGATAGTTTTGTATCTAAGAATCCCAGAGATAACTTCCTCAGAATGTGTAGGCAGAGGGCTATATGCTGTGTAATTAACTTTTGGGTTGACATTAGTCTCCTTCATAAATAAATATTTGGGGATTACTGTAAAATACCTTGTATTTCTCAGCGTTCTTTGAAAATATTTATGTGTGTGATCCAATATATTTAGTCAGAATGGAAAGGAGGTCAGAATTTCCTTCTTTATCTTGAGACAATTGGATGTAGAGGAGACAGCAGATGAGAAAGTATCAAGGGTAGATTTAGCAGAGACAAGACTCCTTTTTGAAGAAGGAATTTCTTATTTTAAATCCTCTACTGACCTTGGTGACTGAGAGAAGGAGATGAGTCTTACAGCAGAAGTGCTTCATTTGCCTTTTTAGCAATATTACCATTGAAACTTGTTCACTTCACTGATGTCTCCAATGGGCTGTGAGGCCCACAGTCCTTTAAAAATTGACTTCTAAAATTCTAGTATGTGAAAAATAATCCCATGTGCTCGCTCCCCAGTCTGCAGCACATGCATGCTACTTTTTATACAGAATTAGAATTATCATGTTTTTTAGTGTGAGAGATTTATGTGATTGGCCTTATTGTCTGATTGTTCTCCAGTTGTGGTTCTTCTAGCTAGCTACCATGTATTCCTCATCAGATAACTTTCCTCTGCTGGGGAGGTTGTCCTGAGGGGACAGGGAAAGAGAGAGGTCGCTATAGCAACCTTGCCGAACTGTAGCCTTGAACAGCTGCCATTTCATCTCACATCCTGGTCAGCTGGAAAGTCAGTGTTCATAAAACTGCAAGACCAAACATCATCTTCTTCTGGGAACATCACTCTTATTTTTACTTTTTTAAATTTTGACTTATTTTACTTTATGTTTTTTGAGACAGCATCTCATTATGTCGCGCTGGGTAAAGTGCTGTGGCATCACAGCTCACAGCAACCTCAAACTCGTGGGCATAAGCAATTCTCTTGCCTCCACCTCCCGGGTTGCTGGGACTACAGGCACCCACCACAAGGCCCTGCTATGTTTTTGTTGTTGTTGCTGTTGTTGCAGTTGTCATTGTTGTTTAGCTGGCCCAGGCCAGACTTGAACCTGCCACCTTTGGTGTATGTGGCTGGCGCTGTAACCACTGTGTTAGGGACACCAAGGCAGCATCACTCTTTTTGATAATAAATAATGCAAAATGTAATTTCTACTAACCGTTGATGTGTTATGGGATAAAATGCAACATTTTCATGCTTTATTTAAAAAGATCAAAAAACAAAAAAAGTTGAAGCTTGCAGAGGGCTGCTTAGGATAAGGGCGAGTTCCTGTTAGAACTTGTTCTCTCTCCTGCCCATGCTAAGTGAAAATGATGGCAAAGTAGAAGAACCACAGGTCAGGTGAGAATTCTCGGAGTGGAATCAGGATGTTTTCAGACCCACATGGTGTACTTCCTAGGACAGTTTTCAGACATCTCCGATAAGAATCTGAAGGTAATAATTCCCGGCCCCTGATTTTAACGGGATGGTTCACATAGGAACTCTGGGCCCAGTGCACATTATTTAGAAAGCATGTACTTTAGATAGAAGGTAGTAGGGTCAAATCCAGGCTTCTTGGGCAAATCTCTTACCTAAAATCTCAACTTCCATTTCATGTAAAACAGGGAGAATACTCTTCCTTAACCTCATCGTGAGTTGTGGGGTGTGAAAAGCAGTAGCGTTTATGAAGTTAAGCGCAAAGCTGGCTCAGAGCACAGGAGTGGCTGCTGCTGCTGCTGTGACTTTGTGGTTATTCTAACATAGGGTTGTTTTATGGCTCTTGAGACTTTCAAGAGAACAAGGTACTGCCAGTCCCAAGGCTGTGACACTACAACCCTTTAGAGAGGTTCAAAATTGAACTTCTGGGAAAATGAATAGGTTTCTTGTTGGTATTATTTATGTGAACAACCTTGAGGGTGCTGTGGTCTCCAGGAGTACCAGAGCATGAGGGAAACGTTATTATTCTCTTACATGTCCAGACCAATGAGTCCCCCACTGATGGTGGGAGACTCTTTGAGATCTAAAGGGCATTACCTGTTACTTTGCTGCCGGCAATGATGGCAATGATGATAATGATGGAAAAAAGTTACCACATTTTCAAACATAACTACTTTATTTCAAGCAGTAATAGCCCAAAGCATTGTGTATATTCTGTCCTTCCCTGTAGCCAAGCACACTGCGTGAAACACTTTGTTGGCCATTTGAGGTTGTTTTGTCCCCAGTATCCTCAGCTCAAATGTGGTCCCCTGTCCTTGTCTTTATCCTTCCGTAACATCAGTTCTCAAGAGCACATGAGAGGATGTAATTTAATACAACTCTATGGAGACGGGTTACAGACTGTCTCATTCAATACCTCTTTCGGACGGATGCTGGGTGTGAAGACAGATGTGAAGCAGTTTATAAGAAGCCTTTCTGAGGAGTAGGCCTGAGCCAGGAGTTTCCTTCAACATGCTGTTTTATTCTTTAGAAGAGTAAATAACTATCTCTGAGAAACAACATTTGAAAATAAACCTGGCACCTGCTTTGTAGTTAATAAATGGCTTCTGCTCAGCACATCTATCAGTATCTCTGATGAGCTTTCACAGTTACTCTAGTAAATAGTCAAGCAATACATCACGGAGCTATGTAATTGATGTTCACTTTAATATGTATAATTTACTTATTGGTATTGCTAATGATGCAATTATTAATTGAGGGTTGCTATTAATTATAACATAGTTTATTAAAATTAGAGTCCTTGTTCAAAACACACACTGGCATAGCACCTTTTGTCTGAAATTTTGTATAGGTGTTGTCCTGTGATTTAATTTTATCTGTTTTACTCAAGATTTTGTATATATATGTAAACATGATGAGAAACAAAACTATCTTTGTGATAAGATTACCAATTTGGTGGGTTCCCCTCATGTATCTTCAATAATTCTTTAGATGTTGATGTCTTTTAAAAAAAAAAAACATCTTTTTTTTTCTCCTTGAGACAAGGTCACACTCTGTTGTCCAGCCTGGAGTACAGTGGTATCATCATAGCTCACTGCAACCACAAACTCCTAGGCTCAAATGATCCTCCTGTCTCAGCCTCCCAAGTAGCTAGAACTACAGGCGCCCACCACCACATCCAGCTAGTTGGGATTTTTTTGTTTATTTGTTTTACTTTGTTATGTTTTTATTATTTTTTGTGGAGACATGGTCTTGCTATAGTCCTGGCTTATCTTGGACTCTTGGCTTCAAGCAATTCTCCCAGCTTAGTCTCCTAAAATACTGGGATTACAGCCTTGAGCCACTGTGCGCAGCCTAATGTATAGTTATGTACAAATGTCTACACGTGCATGTGGATAAGGACCACAGTCAGAGTGAGTTCCATGTGTCCTCTCACTAGTTTAAGAGCCTGATAAAGAGAATTATTCCTCTTTATGCTTACTTTTTCTGTAAATAAAAAGGAAGTTAGGAAATGCTTACATAGTAGGACTATAGAAATGAGATCACCATTTTATTTAATAAGATTATTCTTAATAAGTTGAACCTATCAATATTATCTTTTTTTTAATATTATCTTATTAGACATTTCACTGTTCTTTGCTTTCTAAAACCCCAAGACCATCGTAATCATTTTTCAGCAGAAATGCAAGCTAGTTTAAAGGATTCTAAAACAAGTTCAATATATGATCATGAAAAAATGGTCCATATCTCCTTAATCATTACAAATATTGAGTTTATAACACTTTATTTTTGACAGATGCTCATTTTATGTCTCTGATATGTTCCCAGGTGACTTTCTTGTCATTTATAGATACATAGTTTGCTGCTTTGCATATGCTGAAAATATAACATTTTGCCACTAGTGTTTATTCCTGTGCTCTTCCCATTAATCTCATTTTATCATTGCTTTGGTAAGGACTTTGTCATCATCTACTTCTGCTGCTACAGCAGAATAGCACACACTAGGCAATTCAGAAACAATAGAAGTTTATTTGATTCATAGTTCTGTAGGGTGGGAAGTCCAAGAGCATGGCCCTGGCATCTGGCGAGGATTGACCCAGAGTGGAAGGTCAGTGTGCAAGACAGAGAGCAGAATTAGGGCCAAATGCATCCTTTTGTCAGGAATCCACTCTTGTAATAATGGCATTAGTTCATTCACAAGAGCTCTGGCCCTGACTTAATTGTTTCCTAAAGGCCCTACCTCTTAATTCTGTTACAATGGCAAATAAATTCAACATGAGTTTTGGAGAGGACATTCAAGCCATAATAGACCTTCATCTTCATCACCATACTGAGAAAACCCTTCTTCCCTATACTGGCCATCTCTTGGCATGCTCAGCGGAGCCCATGTTCAGACATCTTCCTTCTTTCTCAGCATGTTGTCTTGACAGTCATGTAAGATCCAAAGGTTAGCTAAGACTCTGAAGGTTAGCTATAGACACCTCTCTTCTTAATAAATCCCTCTGTAAATACTGGAAATCTATGGAGAGGAGACTGTAAAGTAGAACCTGCTGTCTTTACTTTCTACTTTTACTTTTTCCCCCTTTTCATTTCCCAAGTTTGCCCATTGACCAATGTCTGAGGCTTCAAGGAAATAGAAAAAAGTACAAATGACAGACAAGAAAATTAAAGTGAGGTTTAAGAGGTCTTTGATTAAGCAAACATGTTCTTGTTGGTACTGTCAATGTGTAGTAAGATATGGGCCAGATCTTGTGAGGACCACAAAGATGAGTAAGAGCAGTTTGTCCCAAGGAACTTATAGATTAGTATATGACATAAGGATTTACCAAAATAACTGAGCTCAAGGTTGAAAGTAGTAAGTTCTGTGTGAGAGGGTGAAGCAAGGTGTGGCAGGAGTCCAGTAAGAGAGAGAATGCTTCCCACAAAGGAGTCAGGAACAGTGTCTCAGCTGTGTGGCCTGTGAAGGAAGGGTAGGATTTGAACCTTTGAAAAGTTGAGTGGAGAAAGCTTCCATGGAGAAGGAGCAGCAGGAGCAGAGGCCTTGAGAAAGGACATGCTGGGGACATGGGGAAAACAGACCATTTCCACTGGTTCATTTCAGGAGAGGAGGGAGGTGTTAGGAAAGGGGGTGGGAGCCAACTCATGCAAGGCCTCGATTGCCTTTGGAAATATACATGAGGAACCCTTTGGTTTCAGTTTTGATTCTTTAAGTGACAGTGACCTGAGGAAAGCTGTTATTTAGGGA
This sequence comes from Galagoides demidoff, assembly GCA_963574575.1. Classification (NCBI taxonomy): domain Eukaryota; kingdom Metazoa; phylum Chordata; class Mammalia; order Primates; family Galagidae; genus Galagoides; species Galagoides demidoff. The sequence continues at coordinate 3,236 of CAUYQV010025774.1, read as the reverse complement.
GATCCATGTGGCTGCAGTGTGTCAAAGGGATTGGATAGATGTCTTCTTGGGAGTCAAGTACAAAGTTCAGAAGAGAAGAAGACCAGGGTCATGGCAGTGGCAATGGGAAAAAGGTAAAGAAAAGAAAAATATCATATTGTTAGAGGTTGGGCAGAAGAGTGGAAACTTACCATTCTGTGTCAGGTGAATATTCTTCAATCCGAGGATAGAGTCAGCCTCCTTTGTAATTTATTTTATGTACCAAAGGCCACATGTCTTATTTGTATAACCAAAATTCATTTGCTTGCTCTGACTTCTTTTTCCAACAGTGTCTCACTCTGTCACCCAAGCCAGAAAGCAATAGGTTCATCATAGGTCACAGCAACCTCAAACTCCTGGGCTCAAGTGATTCTCCTGCCTCAGCCTCCTGAGTAGCTGAGACTACAGGTGTGCACCACAACACCCAGCTAGTTTTTCTATTTATTGTATATTTTTTAGACACAGAGTCTTGCTCTTGCTCAGGCTGGTCTTGCTCTGACTTTGACTATATATTATACACAGAGAGGGAAAAGCCTCCTTTGCCTTTATCTGTAAGAACTTGAGCTCCTGCAAAAATGTTTTTCTGTGTTTTGAACATAGAAGCAGGAGTTCAAAAATATTATTCTGTATCCATACACAGACCACACATGGACACTATTCTATTTATAAGTGATGCCTGTGTGTTTTAAGACATCCCGCCAGCAAGCCCTGGAATCAACAATGGTAACTCTTGGGAAACTCCAATGGCAGGCGGTGGCAAGGTACTAACTGCTTTCTCCTGGTTAGTTAAATGGCCCCAATTCCTTTTCTCCTTCTTCATGGTCCTTCTTTCTACCTGGTCCACCATTTGTGTTTCTACCTTTTCTTACCTTCGGGTCTTTTCAGCATCTCCACCTTGCCTGCATGTTGGACTGCAGAGGGTGTGTGTGCCATGCCTTGTACATTTCAGCATCACATTGACCACATGACTGAGTCTGTTCTGCACTTTGCTGAAGAGTCCTTTGTCCTCAGACATTTATCTTATTTTTATATCAAGATTTTAAGTCCTTTAGTGCATTTATGCTGTTTCCCACCCCCAAACTTTTGTTAGACTCTCATTTTTACAACTGATTTGGATCAGTCTAAACTTGAGTCTTGTCTTTCATTGTGTTAGCAGCACTCACCTGACTTCTCTGTATTCCACTGGGGAACTTCTGACACAATGAAATTTAATAGGGGGCTTCATGATTAGACGCACCTAGATTCAGAGTGTGAATTTCTTCCATTTCTTCCCGTCCCACTGACTTAGGAGGAGCTATTTATCCTGATTGTGGCCAGTGCTTCCATTTCCTTATGTGTGTAATGGTGTAATACTAAATAAAAGGCATGTAAAGTTCCCAGCCCACGCTGTAGGTCTTCAGAAAGGTTGGTCTTCTTCCTTCCTATATAGTTTAGTAGCAATTATTCATCAGCATAATTTAAATTGCTTTACAATGATGAGTTTCTTCCAGTTTCTACATATTGGAGATAGTCATAAATGAGGGATTGAATCCACCAAGCTTGTGTCTTAGTATCATGAAAATATCTTTTCAAATAGTGCAATGATGGGCAGCTGAATAGACATGGAGGTGTTTTAAAAATAACAATCCAATTGCCCGGGAGTGGTGGCTCGCGCCTGTAATTCCAGAACTCTGGGAGGCTGAGATCGGTGGATTCCTTGAGCTCAGGAGTTTGAAACCAGCCTGAACAACAGTGAGACCCCATCTCTAAAAATATCAGGGCCTTGTGGTGGGCACCTGTAGTCCTGATTGCCCTAGAGGCTGAGGCAAGAGAACTGCTTTGAGCCTAAGAGTTTGAGGTTGCTGTGAGCTATCGTGCTGTAGTACTCTACCCAGGGTGACAGAGTGAGACTCTTGTCTCAAAATAAATAAATAAATAACACCTCAATTTTTTTTTCATTTTGTCATAGGCTGTGAGAAACTTCCTCATACAAATTCAGAAGCAGTGGGTTTAGAGTTGGATTTTTCTTCATGCTGTGTGAGAAATCACCTTTCATTATAGATAGCTGGGTCCTACCTCAAACCTTTGATCCAGAATCCATGAGGAACCAGCTATCTGCATGTGTCAAAAGCTTTTCAGATGATTTTTAAACTTTATATAATTGGAGAACCTCTATTCTAGAATATATTAGACAGAATGCCACAATTAACATAAGCCTTATTTTTTAAAGCACTTTATTGTTGGAGGAAAAATAATGTATTTACTTTTTTTTTTAATTTTATTTTTTATTTTTATTTTTTATTGAATGGTAACTATGTACATTAATGCACTTCTGGGGTACAGTGTGGGGTTTTCACATGCAATCCAAAATACTTCTATCAAACTGATCAATACAGCCTTCATGTCATTTTCTCAGTTATAGTTTTAAAACATTCTGATTCTACTCTTAGAGAGTTTCACTTGTACCCCTGTAAGATAGACCTCAAAAATGGTCCCTCCAATCCCCCTCCCTTCTCCCTCCCCCCTCCCCACATTCTTAGGCTATTTGGTTATAGCTTTCATATAAAAGGTATAAATTAGTTTCATAATAAAGGTGTGTGCATTGGATACTTTTTCCTCCATTCTTGCGATACTTTGCTCGGAAGAACATTCTCCAGCTCCATCCATGTGAACATGAAGGACATAAAGTCTCCATCCTTCTTAATGGCTGCGTAGTATTCCATGGTGTACATATACCACAGTTTGTTGATCCATTCGTGGATCGATGGGCACTATTGGGACCTGATCAAACTAAAGAGCTTCTGCACAGCCAAAAACACAGTAAGTAAGGCAAGCAGACAGCCATCAGAATGGGAGAAGATTTTCGCAGGCTATGTCTCTGACAAAGATTTAATAACCAGAATCCATAGAGAACTTAAACGTATTAGCAAGAAGAAAACAAGTGATCCCATCTCAGGGTGGGCAAGGGACTTGAAGAGAAATTTATCTGAAGAAGATCGGCGCACGGCCTACAGATATATGGAAAAATGCTCACCATCCTTAATCATCAGAGAAATGCAAATCAAAATTACTTTGGGCTTTGAATTTTTTTAGCAGCATTCAGATCCAGCAGTTTTAAGCTACCAGCTCCTATCTTCTTCCTTTCGTTCAGCTGAAGGACTGAGTGTTAGGAAGACTGAGTCGGATGACAAGCCATGTGAGTCAGTCAGAAGCAGCAAGTTGTTCACCTCTTTGAGTTT
>CAUYQV010025773.1:0-17725 GCA_963574575.1 Galagoides demidoff | reverse complement strand
ATAGAGGGAGGGTTAATGGGACTACACCTATGGAGCATATTGCAAGGGTACAAGTCAAATGTATCAAGTATTGAACACAAATGTCTTAACACTGTGATTAAGTAAATGAGGTGAAAGCTATGTTAATTAGTAGGATGTAAGCACTCCAATTTGAATAAATAATCAGCACACTGAATCCCACAAAGGCATAAATGTATTCATGATGTATGTATATATGATTTCATAAAAAAAAAGTCAAAATAATTGAAAAATGAGGAAAGGATCTGAACAGACATTTCTACACATTTCTCCAAAGAAGTTATATAAAAAGCAAATAAGCACAGCAAATAAGTCTCAACATTATTTAGTAGTCAGGGACATGCAAATCAAAACCATAATGAGATACCACTTCATACACATTAGGAAGACAAAAATAAAAACGACAGACAATAACAAGTGATGTTAAAGATGTGAAGAAATTGGCACTGTCATACATTGCTGATAGGAATGTAAAATGGTGCAGTTGCTTTGAAAAATAGTTTAGCAGTTCTTCAAAAATTTACACATAGAATTCGTGTATGACTTAGTCATCCAACTACTTGGTATGTCTTGAAAAGAATGGAAAACAGGTATTCTAACAAAAATATATACAGGAATGCTCTTCGCATCATTTTTTACAATAGCCCAAACATGAAAATCCACAAAAGAACTATCAACTGATGAAGAGAGGAATCAAATGTGGTATACCTATACAATGAAATATTTTTTGAGCCATAAAAAGGAATGAAGCATTGATACATGCTACAGCATGAACAAACCTTGAAAATATTATGTTAAGTGAAAGAAGCCAGATGCAAGAGGCTATGTATTATATAACACTATTTGTATGAAATATAGAAATAGGAAATCTATAGAGACAAAAAGTAGATTAGCAGTTTCCAGGGGTCGGGAGAATATGAGGACGTGGAGAGACTGCCAATGCCTATGAGGTTTCTTTTTGGTGTAATGAAAATATTAAATAGTGGTGATGGCTACACAACTCTGGGAATACACTAAAGACTGCTGAATTGTAAACTTTAAATCATGAATTGTGTGGCACATAAATTATATCTCAACAAAGCTATTACCGGAATATGGATAGAAAGTATAAATTGGCATAGTGTGTGCGCATGCACGCCCGCGCGCGCGCACACACACACACACAATCATGTACTGTCAAAAGAGTTTTGATGTATTTGCAAGTAGTTCTAGAATGTCACCTGCTACCTAGAAGCTGAGCTCTTCCCTGACCAGTACTTTAGAATGTAGCACACAGTGGGGATGCCTATTTTCTATATATTTTATACAATGCTGGATATAGGTTATTATGATCACATTCCTCTGAGGTGTAGGATGGTGGTCGGAGAGCTGACGATTGCTCAGTTAATCCAGCTCTCCTCTTTTTTTTTAAATTTTAGAATACAAGTTCTTAGAGGAGGACAAAGCATGCACATGTTTCTAAATTCTTAACATTAACTTACTGGGAATTTAATAAAAACAATTATATGATGTTTGATCTATCAAATAGTTGAGAGTAATGAGGGGATTGTACATCTTCTTTTGCCAGGCTTCCAGAAAGAGAAGCATCTAGTAGCCTAGGCACTGGTTCTCATGGATTACCATACTGCTATATTGTTGATTTCTACCATTTAGGAACCCAGAAAATCTTCAATAATATCAAATAAAACCTAATCACAAACCAAACTCATGACACATAATAATAATAATAACCATAATCATAAATGCTACTGATAAGAGTTAAAACGCTTTCAACAGGGACTGGGAAACAGGCACAGAGAAAAAGGGGGAGGGATACCTTTAAGAATGATCTGTGCAGCCATTGGTCACTGGATGTTGCAAGGCAGAGCAATGCCAGGGGAGGATGGGGATTGGGTGGAAAAAGCAGGCCAACACAAATGAAGGGTCAATTAATAGAGGCCAGCAAGTTAAGGTTTAAAGAAACCAAAGAATGTACACCAGCTAGGTTGGAAGGACCTAACCAGTGTTTAGCAGGTTTGGGCAGGTAGACAAAGAATAAAAGCGCAAACCCAGCCGTGCTGCAGTGGCAACCTTTTCGGGACCATTCCATTGTGTTGGAAGCTTTCCTATCTTCTAATAAGCCATCACCCTATTGCTTCTGCTTGCTTATAGTCCATGAATTCATTCTTCAATGCTTGACATCGAGAACCCCACCAGGAGGAGAAAAATCTGTTATCATTATCACACTTTATTGTGTCCTTTTTTGGAGCTCTTACCTCTTATTTCTGAAATATCAAAACGCTTCTTTCATATTCGGTATTCCATACAATTGGATGTCCCAGTTTATCTCTGATGATCCCCCTTGCCCCTCTGTCCTGCTTTCTCAGGAACTTTGGTTCCTTCCCACTCTTCTTTCTTACTAGCCTATTCAATGTCTCCCTCTCAATCGGCTTCTTATTGTCTTCAAACAAGCACAGGTCTCTTTTCTTTACAAAAAAATAAATGATTCAATTGCCCCTTGTCTAGTTGTCACACTATTTATCTTCTTCCTTTCTTTGCAAAACTGTCTCTATTGCTTCATTATCCATTTACTATTTAGGCTACTATCATCTGCATGTTCCCCTTATTATGCTATTATTCCACTTGCTTAAATACTACTCCTTAAGGTCACTAAGATTGATTTTTTGTTTCCCAAGGCCTAGCTCAAACTACGACAAAATAGTCATCTTTTTTATCTTCTTTCTTTTAAGTCTCTTAATCACCTAACCATCTCATTTCTATCTCTGTACAACAGTTGGTTGCATGTTATTTTGCATAGTGAATGTATTCATGCATGCTTCTCTCAGCTCTCCTATTTAATGGGAACATTTTCAAGGGCAAATGCTATGTCTTCTGTTTCATTTGTTAACTTTCCAAAGTACTTAGTACAGTTTAAATAGCAGCTAGGCTGATACAGCAGTAAAGATCACGAGCTTCTGTGTTTCTGAATGCTAAGACTTTCATTTTTCTTTCTTTTTGATTATTTTAATGGAGAGTTTGAAGTTGTCAGGCATCATTTTCTTTCAACTCAACTTCTTAATTTTATTCTTTCCCTCTCCCAGAACCAAGAAAATAGTATCTGTGTATAATTCTGCCCGAGACACCCTCAGTAGGATATATAATAGAAATAGGAAACACCAACTAAAATGACTAAGGGAAAAGAAAAACTAAAAGAGGAGTACAGGGCGGCGCCTGTGGCTCAGACGAGTGGGGACTGGCCCCATATACCAGACGTGGCGGGTTCAAACCGGGCGCGGCAAAAAACTGCAAAAAAAAAGGAGTACAGAAGTAACCCCCAAAGACTCTTAAGAGTAAAAATGTGGAAACTAAAAATATATATGTGATTATTATCTATGGGATTACAAAAGTTATATATAGGAGAAATGAAGATATGTATTAAATGCTGAGACGCTGGGACTTCATATTCAAAGCTAAATTTCACATAACTAAAATTACTTCTGATTTCACAAAAGAGCTAGTAAAATGTTTGAACTTCCTTATGAAGTAATACAGGCTGAAATAGATAAATGGATACTAAACAGAATTGTATGTGTGCATACACATGGCTGATAAATTTCTACAATGAATTGGTTCCTCCCAAAACTAAGATATTATAAAGATATTATGTGAAGATCTTTTACCTCTGAACAGACTAGTCGAGGAGGATAAATATGCCATTCGATAGCTTACCATGAAGTGACCTTGTCAGATGTAGAGAGGACTGTGCTAAAGACACCACAAGACAGACCCATTCCTTATGGCCTTACAGGAAAAAACGTGAATTAGTTAAAAAAATAAGTAAAATGAGAATTAAAGTAGAACAAGAATGAAACATTAAACATATATGATCAAGAACATTTAACATGAATTTTTAATGCAATAAATAAGTTTGCCTTTTAGCATAAGGAACTCTTTCCATAAATCTGCTTTAGAAGTCAGGTCTCTAGTATGCTTTAGAAAAGCTTTTGTTAAAACTGAAGTATATTGATAAAGTGATTTAATATAGTTGAAAACAAGCTGCAGCACTCTAGCTGGGCCCTCTGAAACCCTGTGTTAGAGAAACATCTAGATAGCATTATAGGAAACATTTACTGTAATTTGCCATCAATCTTTAAAAATAATACTGTTAAGCTCCCAATAATGTTGTCTTTGTTAGTACATTACTACTATTTTATTCATGCGGTTTGTTGTACTTATATGAATTATTCCCGATTCCACCACAATGTCCTGGGCTCTAATATCCTTTAAGTAAAAGATACCGAAACTATGGGTTGACTCAAAGGGCAGCTGAGTACATTTTAATATCCACATGTCCTATGAACCAATATTGCAGAACCACAAAATTATACTGTAGGCTGGTGTTCCATCTGAATGCACAATGATTACCTGGGCGGGGTTGGTGCAGTTCTTTAGATTGTTACCACAGAATGAATCTTTATTTACTGACTGGGTCTGTGAAATAAATATCTGTGAACATCCTGCTAAGTAAACTTAAAATTCAAAGTCCACAGTTGTCATTGCATCTATTGCTCCACTGTAGCCCTGCCAGGGGTCAAACAAAACAAGGCAAAACCAAAACAAACACAACACACACACCCACCCACACACAGACACACACACACACACGCCTTTTGATAGGTCGACAGCGAAAGCGGTTGTGAAAGGTACATTTTGTACTGTCATTTAATTTTCAAGTCTCCAGGGTACCTGTGTGTGTGTGTGTTTATGTGCGTGTCTACATCTTTTACTTTGCAGAGGAGGGAGAGTGCTTGCTGAATCGAGATCTTTGGTGTGAAATCTAAGATTTGCAAAGTATTCTTAGGGAAGGGCTACTGTGTCCATCGATGTTTTTAATCAACATAGCTCTTACTTAAACAACTGGCCTTTTAAAAAAGAATTTTTTTAAAAAAGGGAAAAAGAGGCCCAAAGAAGGGTGCTAAGCAAACAGAAACTGAATCCTAATCTTAGACCTGCCTGCAGTTCTGTCTATTGTGCGAGGCAAGTCACTTAGCCGTCTTGTGTTTTCCTTTTCAACTATAAAACAGGGGTAATAATAGCTGCTGCAGCATAAAACTGTTACGTGGATAAAAGACATTAAAGTATTTTGAAATTGTAAATGCTCTCTAAGTGCAGGCTGTTATTGTTACATACATGTCAAAAATCCAAACTCATAAGGCAGAACACTGGGCATTAACTATTTGAATTACAACAGAATTCTCGGAAAGTACTTTCAACGGTAAATTTGGCTTACAAACTTTATAGACACACGTCGTAACGACTTTCCAAGAGTATATCCCTTTTGCGAAGATATCCTACTTTTAGGTGGATTGTTCTTTCTTAACCACAGAATTGAAATTCACTGACTCCTAACGAGTACAGCCGGAAGGGACCTTAGAGATAAGCTAGTCCTACTGAGGTCACCCCATGTTTGCCAAAGCTTTGGCCGTTGCTAAGAGAATGAAGGGCAGAGAATGCAGTGGGAGGTTTGGCGTCCTTTCCCCTCTCTCATCTTATCTGGGGAAATCCGTCTTTTATCTGATTTCATATTTACATTTGTTAATTTCCGGGTAACACTTAATTTGTAGAAAGGCTTTCACTACCCGCCACAGCCCTTCCCATCCCCCAAAGGATTGAAAGTCAACTCCCTTGTTTTTCAGATGAGAAACTGGAGCCCAGAAAGGTGAAGCTATAGTCACTGTTTGGTCTTGGCTACAGCATCTTTATGACAGGCTATAAATTGTGTTGCATCAATCAGCTGTATGTTGTTTACATGGTCATATATTCAGCAGCCACTGACTAGAAAAATGTCATTTTCCCCCCCCAACTTCGTGGAGCTAGATCCTGAAAGATAAATTTTAAAGAAATGCCACCTTCCCCCAAGGCCAGCCTTTTGCAAAATTGTAAAAGAGATAAAGGCCGTCTTTAGCATCCTTTAGTTCTCTCCTTCTCACCTACCCTTCTTTGTTCCCAGGGCTTGATTTTAGCATCCAAACTGCAGAAATTCATACCCTGGACTCCCCAATAAATTGCATTGAGATTGCTATTGACAATGTTGGACTCTACCTGAACTCTATGCTCCTGGAAAAAAACACTGGTTGAGAAATTCCCCCAACCTTTTGTTTTCTGAAACTGAAATTCTCCCATCCTTTTATTTTCTGGGAAATGGCTGACTGCAACCAAACAGCACACACAAAACACACACTCTTCCTTTTATGATTTATTAGATAAAGCTCTGTGTCCCATCTTCCATATGACTCCCATAAGACTCACCTATGACTCCTTGTTTCTCTGTGGCAAGTCCAAACACAGACCTTTCCCCTATTACCTGAACCTGCTGAAAGGCCCCATACAGACTCTCCAATTTGCCCTTCTTTGTCTCATAAATAATTAGCTGAGATTCAAACTATTTGTTCCCCTAAAAGTAGCTGGACACAGAGAAAAACATTTCCTGTTCTGCTGACTGAGACTTTCCCCTTTTGCTACATAATCTCATCTGCCGATTTTCCACATATAATTTATACAGTCTTCCCTATAAAAGACTAAGGCAAAATTTCTCTATTGCAAATATAGCCTGAATAAACTCAACTTCCTTACTTATTCAGGTTTTGCCTTTGACGTTTCTTTATTGAAAACCTCTTCAGCAACTTATATATTTAGTTTGTGTTACATTATTACAATAATAAATGAAAAATATAAAATGTGGAATCGGGCATGCTCTGTTCTAGTCCTGTTTCTCTTTGTGTGATCTTGACCCAGTGAAAAAGGTGAATTACAGATCAAGTTCACTAATGAATACAGATACAAAAATACTCAATACAATTTTAGCCAATACACTATAGGTACACATTAAAAAAATTATATATCACTATCAAGTATGCTTTATCCCAGGGATATATGGCTGGTTTAATATATACAAATCCATAAAGGTAATTCACCATATGAATAGAAGCAAAAACAAAGACCAAATCATCATCCTCTCAATACATGCAGAAAAAGCATTTGATAAAATTCAGCATCTTTTCCTTACAAGAACACTTAAGAATATAGGTATAGGTGGCACTTTTCTAAGTCTAATTGAAGCCATCCATGACAAAGCCACAGCTAATATTATACTGAGTGAAGTAAAACTGAAAGTTTTTCCACTGAGAACTAGAACCAGACAAGGATGTCCACTATTGCCACGACTATTCAACATAGTGCTAGAAGTTCTAGCCAATGCAATCAGGCAAGGATATTAAGGGCATTCAAATAGCAGAGAAGGCAAAACCTTTGCTCTTTGTAGATGATATGATCTTATACTTAGAAAACTCCAGAGACTCAACTACAAGACTTCTGGAAATGACTAAGAAATACAGTAATGTCATGGGGTATAAAATCAATGTCCACAAACCAGTTGCCTTTGTATACACCAAGAACAATCAAGCCAAGAAGCAAATCAAGAACACAGTACCCTTCACAGTAGTTTCCAAGAAAATAAAAGAACTGAAAATATATCTAACAAAGGAGGTGAAGGATTTCTACAGAGAGTATTATGAAGCCCTAAGAAAATAAATAGCAGAAGAAATTAACAAATGGAAGAACATACCATGCTCTGAATCAACATTGTTAAAAGTCCATACAACTCAAAGGATCTACAGACTTAATGCCATCCCCATTAAAATACCAACATCATACTTTCAAGATTTGGAAAAAATAATAATTTGTTTTGTATGGAATCAGAACAAAACCCATAGAGCCAAGGCAATTCTTAGCCATAAAAACAAATATGGAGGCATCACTTTACCAGACGTCAGGTTATACAAGTCCACAGTGATCAAAACAGCATGGTATTGGCATAAAAAAGGAGACATAGATCTATGGGACAGAGTAGAAAACCAGAGGTGCAACCAGCCTCATACCACCATTTGATCTTTGATAATCCAAACAAAAGCATACACTGTGGAAAAGAATTCCTATTCAATAAATGGTGCTGGGAGAACCAGATAACCACAAAAGACTGAAACTGCACCCACATCTGTCACTACTTACAAAAATGGACTCATGATGGATAAAAGATTTAAATATAAGACATGAAAATGACAAAAATTATAGAAAAAAGTGTGGCAAAAACTCTAGATGGTATTGGCCCGGGGAAAGATTTTATGAGGAAGACTCCATTGGCAATTGTAACAACGACAAAAATAAATAAATGGGACTTAATTAAGATAAAAAGCTTCTGCGAAGCTGAGGGCACAGCAATTAAGCAAACAAAAAAACCTTCGGAATGAGAAATGATATTTGCATGTTACAAATCTGATGAAGGATTGATAAGCAGAATCTACAAAGAACTCAAATTACTCAACCAAAAAAGAGTAAACAATTTCATTTATCACTGAGCAAGAGATATGAATACGGGCAGTGCCTGTGGCTCAAAGAAGTAGGGCGCTGGCCCCCCATATCAGAGGTGGTGGGCTCAAACCCAGCCCTGGCCAAAAACTGCAAAGAAAAAAAAGTTAAAAAAAGAGAGAGATATGAATAGAACCTTCTCCAAAGAAGACAGATGAATGGCCAATAACAGATGAAAAAATGCCTAATCTGTGCGGGTGCCTGTTGCTCAGTGGTTAGATGCCAGCCTTGTGCACCAGGGGTGGCAAGTTGGAACCTGACCTGGGCCTACTTAACAAAAACAAACAAACATAATTGCTCAATGTCCCTAATTATCAGAGAAACACAAATCAAAACCACCTTGAGATATCATGTAAACTCATTGAGAATAGCCCACATCACAAAATTCCAAAGCTGCAGATGCTAGCGTGGGTGTGACAAAAAGGGAACACTTACACTGTTGGTGGGACTGAAAACTAATACAGCCTGTTTTGAAAGAAGTTTGGAGAATTCCCAAAGAACTAAGAATAGACTTTCTATTTGATCCCACCATCCTGTTATAAGGAATCTGCTCAGAAGAAAAAAGAAATCATTTTCCTATAAGGTCATATACACTAGAAGGTTTATCACAGCTCAATTCACAATCTCCAAGATGTGGAATCAACCCAAGGGCCCATCAACACGTGAATGGATTAATAAACTGTGGTATATGTATACCATGGAATAGTATTCAGTTATATGAAGTTGGAGACTTTATGTCTTTTGTGTTAACCTTTGATGGAGTTGGAGAATATTCTATTTAGTAAAGTATCACAAGAATGGAAAAGCAAGTATTCAGTATACTCAAAATTAATGGTAAACCAGTAGATGAACAATACACACCCATACAAGAGAAAAACACAAACTCAACTTGGAGAGGGGAGATGGGAGGAGGGAGGTGCTTGGTGTGCTCTCACCTAATAGGCACAATGGAAGTGTATATGGCACACCTCCTGGGTGAGGGGCCTGACTACAACCTGGACTCTACCTCACAAATGCAAACAATGTAACTGAATTGTCTATATCCTCATATTAATCTGAAATGATAAAAATATAGGTGAATAGAATTTCTCTAAAATGTGTCACAAGTAGACTCTGGAATTTTGTGTAAAAAGTCTTTTGTGGTTTTCATAGACATTTCACAAGTGGATGTTAGTACGGTATAAAAGTTAAGAGACGAGGCTCTGGAATCAGACCATCAGTTTCTAGCTCTGTGATCTTGAGTAAGTTACTCAACCTCTCTGTGCCTCGCTTTCTCATTTGGAAAATGGGGGTTACAAGGTTACCATCATGATATAATTTGTGTAAAGTATCTGGGACAATGCTTGGCTTGTAGTAATTGTTGAATACATTGTAGCCATCCTCGGCAATCTACTTTATGGAATGGAATCACAAGAGATCTGAATTAGGATATAAAATTAATATACTCTGATGACAACTATATGATGACTTGCTTTCTTGTATGTTTCATTTTCTTCAGGCAGATAATTCTGAGTTTCAGTGTAACTGGCAAAAAATAGCAAATGGTGGTTCTTGTATCCTCAGATATAAAGGAATTAAATAGTCAGAGGGACGGTAAGGGAGAAAAGGAAAATACGAGAGATAAGAAAAATACGAGAGGAAAGCTTAGCAGATCTTTTCCTTTGCCACCTCTGGCCTCTACGCTCCCCTCAGTCCCTCTCGGCATTAACAATGATACTGCTGGGGAATTCTGATCTAGGCTAGAAGCAAGTATTTTCAAGTTGTACAGCAAACTGCATCATGAATTGAAAACTCGAAGAAACCATAATATTTTCCTGAACCCGAAGTAGTACTTTTTACTGAAACATGTATTAAACCAAAGTTGCTCTAACAAAGCAAAAACAAACAAACAAACAAACAAAAAAATCAAACCAAACCCACAAAACCCCCTCAAAGGAATTAAAAACACAGTGAGAAGAATTGTAACCCAAACAACCACTGTATAAAACAAAACATCTTATCTGCAACTAATGAACCAAAATAAAACTGGCTTACCATCCCTATAAAATTGTGAGACTCTTGAGGGTAAGGTTGGGGCCTATCCATTCATTTATTTGTTCATTTTTAATTTCCCCAAATTACTCAGAATAGGGTTAGCTATACATTTTGTTCTCAATTTCCTCCTGAAATTTACATGGTTTAAGAGTCTCTGTACTGAATGCCATGCCAAGAAAAATTAAACTATAAACCTCCAAATATTTTCAATGTTTGTATATTAAGACAATGATCATTCAATGGGAATAAGATGTTGGGAGTGCTGGTACTGTTACTGTGATATTTATTGTAAATAACTCAGGTAATTCAAGGTCACGTTGAAGTTTAATTTAACAAGTCAGGACTCAGAGTGATTTTTTTTTCTTTGCTCCTAGTAGGAATAATTCATGCAACCCAACTAGAAAAAAATTCATGTTAGCCCACTTTGTCATAAACAGTCGCTTTTACACGAAGCAGAAAAAGGCCTTTTCTTATTATAAATGAAAAATTTCCATATGCCCTTTGTAAAATGTTATATATAAATGCTTGGACACAGAGAACTTAATCAAAACCCACGTTGCTTTAGGGTAGTTATATGTGAAATGCAATTGCTATTGTATTGAAGCCTCCGTTCTGCAAATATTTATCTATTTTCAAAATTGCCAACACATTTGAAAAGCTTAATTGGTTTATACTCAAGGCACTGGAGAGAAGAAAAAATTACTTTCAAAAGGTATTTACGTGTATTTATTCTGTCCATGAAGAGTGCTTCTTTCAAGTGATCATGAAACTTAATGTGATGTGAAACCATCCCAGATATTGTCCTAATGATCAAATTAGAAGAAAAGTCATCATTAATCAAACAATTGCTTTGATCACTGTACCTTTTTTTTCTGATTTATCAGAAACTTTTCCTCCAATTGGAGAGTAAGTAGTATCCATGGACTCGGTCCCTCTGTTCCCTTTGCTAACTCCATTTGCATAGAGCTCTCCTTCAACGGGCTGCAACTGCCAAGTCAGGCCGAACAAATGTACTGCTGCAAGAAAACAAGCCATATATTAACTTACTCCAGACTCACCAAGAAAGTTTCCAAACCATCTTTCTCTTTGCACCTATAAAATGACCAGTTCTCTGTTAGGCCAAGCAACTAGGAGTTTTTGACTACGTCATACTTGCAGTTACTTTTATGCTATAAATACATATAAGCACATACTAACATTTGCTAAAATAGCTGCTGTTAAACAGTAGCTGTTGTTGAAATGAAGACTAACACCATCCCAGTGATAGAATTAGAAGTGGGGGTATTAGGTAACCAATTCTAGTGGGACTGGACTCAGTTCCTCAGTGCTGTAACCCCTTCTTTTCCATTTCCCTTAGTTATGTAACTCTACTTTGAATGTGGAAACTACTGTAATGATGGATGGGTCATCACAAGAACATGGAAGACCTCTATGGCTCTGATTTAATTCAGTTTGGCAAATACCAATATTTCCTGAATCCCTCCTATGCACAAGGCCCGATGATAGCTGCTGCAGTTGTTAAAATCTAGATGCGTATTAAGGTGGGATTTAGTAAACATAAAATAATATTATGCTGAATAATTGACATAAGACAGGTTCAAACTGCTATTAGATTGAAAGTACTCAGTATTGGTCAGTGTGCAGGAAAATGGGTATTCTCATAAACTCTCGATGAGAATATAAAGCTACAGTGATCTTTTTGGAGGGCAAAATTTAAAATGTGACTTATCCTTTGAGCCAACGATTTAATTTCTATGAATTAATTATACATGTCACCAAACTATAAGGCTGTCCACTGCAACATTCAAAAATAAAAAAGAGCCAACGATCCCATATATCACTAGGCAAGAGACATGAATAGAACCTTCTCTAAGGAAGACAGATGAATGGCTAACAAACATATGAAAAAATGCTCATCACCCCTAATCATCAGAGAAATGCAAATCAAAACCACCCCGAGATATCATCTAACCCCAGTAAGATTAGCCCACATCACAAAGTCCCAAAGCTGCAGATGCTGGTGCAGATGTGGAGAGAGGGGGACACTTTTGCACTGTTGGTGGGACTGCAAATACAGCCTCTTTGGAAAGAAATATGGAGAATCTTCAAAGATCTCAAATTAGATCTCCCATTTAACCCCGCAATCCCACTACTACGTATCTACTCAGGAGGACAAAAATGTCCTTTTTACCTTAAGGATATTTACACTAGATTGTTTATTGCAGCTCAATATACAATCGCCAGAATGTGGAAACAACCTAAATGCCCATCAACTCAGGAATGGATTAACAAATTGTGGTACATGAACACCATGGAATACTATTCAGCCATATAAAAGATAGTGACTTCACATCTTTTGTAACATCCTGGATGGAGTTGAAACACATTCTTCTTTGTAAAGTCTCACAAGAATGGAAAAGGAAATATCCAGTGTAACCTAATACTAATATGAAGCCAGTAGATGATTCAATGCGTGCCTAAACAGGAGAAAACTCACTTCAATCAAGTTGGGGGGAGGGGTAATGAGGGAGGTGGAGGGGGTAGGGGTGTTCTCACTGAATGGGCATGGGGTGGGGGCTTTGGCACACCTTCTGTGTGTGGGACATAATCATAAGACAAACACTACTTAACAAAATCAAATATTTTGACCTGGCTGCTTATACCCTCACATTAACCTGAAATAAATAAATGCATTAATGTACACAGTTATGATTTAATTAAAAAATTAAGAGGTTAAAAAAATTAAAAAAAGAAAGTTATGCCCAATCTAAATATTCATCAAGACTAGATTAATCAAATAACTGATGAGATAGTGAATAATATGAAGATTAGGTGCCCGTTAAAAATCATGTTACAGGCTGGGCACAGTAGCTCACACCTATAATCCTAGCACTCTGAGAGGCCAAGGTAGAAAGATTGTTTGGGTCCAGGAGTTCAAGAAGAGCCTGAGCAAGAGCAAGACTCTGTCTCTTACAAAAATAGAAAAATTAGCCAGCCCTAGTGGTGCATGACTATAGTTCTAGCTACTCAGGAGCCTGAGGCAGGAGGACTGCTTGAGCCCAGGACTTTGACTTTGTAGTAAGCTATAATGACACCACTAGTGGCACTCTAGCTCAGGTTACAGGATGAGACTCCATCTCAAAAAAAAAAAAAATACCATGTTGCAGAAGACTATGCAATAGTCTGGGAAAAACTCATGATGCATCGTCTGAAAAATATCTGACTACTAAACAGTATGAATAGTATAATCTGAGATGTGTGTTTGCGTGCATGTGTTCATGAGGCCTGGACAGAAAAAGGTCTGGAAGGATCTGTAGCAACATGTTAACAGTATAGGGAACTATGGGGAATTTTTATTTTCTTCTTTATGATTTCTGTATTTTTCGTATTTTTTAATGATGAGCATGTGTGATATTTCCCATCTGGGAAACAAAGAAGCTGTCATTTTAAAAGAAATGTTTTAAAGGAACAATGGATTAAAATTGGTTGGGCTGATCAAGGAGATTCGTTAAGGAGAAACGTCATAAATGGCATTTCAGGACTTGGTAACAAGTCGTATGTGTGTGTGTGTACACATATTCATGTATGTGCATAGGTGTGCTGGGGGAGGGGATAAGAATAAGAAAAAGGGAGAGAAAGGGAGGAATCCAAAATGGCTAAGGTGCTGAGCCTAACTAAAACAATGGGGAAACCATTAATAGAGTTAGGGAATGCTTCACTTAGACCAGCACCTGCTATATATAGTTGGCACTGGATATGTGTTTTATTGAAAGATGACTAGTTGAACAGGTGATTTGAGCCAGGGTGAAGACATGGGAGGAATGTAAGAAGTTTGGCTTTGGGGATGCTGGGTTCCAGGGACCGATGGGCAATCCAGAGAGTGACGTTAACCGTAGGAAGTTTGACATCTGGAGGAATACTAGAGCTGGAACAAGAGTGCAAAGTCCTATCTACCAGAAGCAACAGGTGAAGTTGTGAGAGTGAATAAGGTCACTGAAGGGAGAGACTGTTAGGAGAGAACACTGCCTAGGCCAGAAACTCAGGGTGGGAAGAAACTCTTGTTTTCTCAGTGCATTTTTTCAGTATTGAGCAGATCCTACCAAAATGCAAAAGAAAAAAATCTGCTCATAAGCCATCTCATACTTTTTTTTTCCCTTTGTGCCTTTAGGCAGACTGAAAAGGGATAATTTGTATGTGTAACACTCATACTTAATGTCTGAATTAGTGACTGAGAACAGAGGAGCTAGCCAGAGAGCCTATTTAAAAATCATTCATCCACTTTTAGTTGGAGCTAAAGAGATTTCCAACACCTACTTTCTAATTTATCCTTAAAGTTTTAAGCATTTAATTGGTTTCTACCCTTTTCTTTGGATTAAGGCCAGTGCTGCCTGATGAATTTCTCCTGTAATTATTGGAAACAATTGCAGCTCAGTGGCTAGTGGTTCTGAGTAAGGTATGGCACAGCAGGTTAAAAGAGCTGTACTGGTGCCATCTTTGTGATTTCCTTGCCAAAGGACTTGAAGTTTGGTTTAACATGCTTGTCCCAATTAAAGGCGTTTATCATTTTAATAGAAAATTTGGTTTACTCTGCCCACCAAATTATTTGAATGTGATGAATAGTAGAAGCTATATTGAAAATCTGTTTCATTCCCTTGGTTCAATTACTTTTGTGAAATTAGATGGGCCATATGTAACAAAAGGCAGAGCAGGTCTCATTTTGAAGACCAAGGGGGCTATTTTATATACTTTATTTAAGTTAAGTCAATTTCCTGAGGGCAGTTAAAAATGAGAGCAAATGCATGTTGAGATTCACGTCTAAATATATGAGGTAAGGATTAATTTTTCACCATGAAATGAAATGGACTGCTTCCAGCCAATCAAGACAGATGAAGAGGCCTGGGCACATTTAGTAGGGAACTCTTCAAATACAAAGCAGCCTTATAATTTTTCGAATTTACTGTATCGTTCCTAGGTACCAAGCTGTTTGGAATTTATACCTATATGAATATGTACTGAAAGTTAATTACTTGCTAGAGGCCACAGGTACCAGAGCAAGGCTACTGGCTTTTTCTTTGCTCCAAATCAAACTTCCATATGCTGAGTTTTGCAAGAAAGCCAAAAAGTACATTGATGTGCAGGACAGACTGCAGTCACTAAACTTCAGTGTTCAGGTTTTAGTAGAAGTAAATAATATTTCATTCATATAAAGACCAGTAAATAAAATTATTTTGACCACTAATATATACCAACACACCACCAGAAAGATATGATAGTACTTCTTGCATGAGGATGTAGTATATTTATTGATTTATTCAATAAATATTTTCAAAGCTTGTGCTTTGTTTACTGGGAATGTTGGGGATACAGGCAAAAATAAGATTAAAAGTATTTAACAGCCAGAACAGAATAGGCACTGAGTAAGAAAACTCTGTATCAGAAATAAAAGCAAATATAATCCACACAGTACATTCTGGCTGCATGTCAGCCTTGGATACGGGATGAAGATATGGCATTCTTAGCTTCTAGTGGATTCTGACCATCTCTGTATTATGTGTTTAGATCCATACTCTTTAGGTAAGTCTCTCAAACCCAAGGAGATTCATTATGAGCCAACTGGCCAGAATTAAGGACATAACTAGAGATGAAAAACAGGGTAATGTTAAGTTACACTTATATGTTGATTCATTTTTTTTGAGTGTCTACTTTGTGCCAGGCACTGTTTTCCAAAGTGTATAACAGTGACCACAATTGAAAAAATCTCTATTCTCTCAGAACTTGTATGAGAAGGTGGTAAGTTAGGACAGGAAAAGAAAAAAAAATGTATGATATAAAATATAAAACAGATTATATCTTATGGAAACAGAGAAACAAATAACATTATACTGTCAGGTAGTTATAAGTACTGTGAAGAAAGAAAATAGGTAAGGGTGATCAAGGAAGGCCTCCCACAGGAGGTAATACTTGAACCAAGATCAGAATGAAGTGGAGTCATTATGAATATCTGGTGAAAGAATCTTACAGGCAGATGCCAGAAATTACAAAACCATTGTAGTCTCTCAGGGAGTCTGTGAGGAACACTAGGAGCTTAGTGGGAGCTTAGTCAGGAAGACAAAGAATGGTACAAAAACTCATACGCAGAAGACTGGGCCCATAATCCCGCCATCTCAGTGCTCTAATCAACTTTACAAAATGGTCCCCAGTAAACAAGAAGTGGATAGAAACTAATAACAGTAAAATCTCACATATCAGAATACGTACCTCCAAATGATCACTGTTGGTTAAAGTAGATGTAATGTAAGTACTCCCAATCCCAAGTTATTGTATCTAAAGACATACATAATATATATACTCGATGAGTAGAGATAGACACTATTCAGATCTCTCAGGGAGTATCAATCCCATTATTTGTATTTCAATAAAATTCAATGGCTGGACAGAATATGTATGCCTAATCAGACATTCCAGGAGTAATGTCTTTTCAGCTGATTAAGAATAGCAGTCCCTAATGCTCTTTTAACAAATGTCTCCTGGTGCTAAGCCCTATAAATTTTATAATTATTATCCTTCTTGTTTTATCCTATTGCAAAGAGCTATACTCTGAAATTATAAATTCATTACAAAGTTGAGGTAACAAATGGATTATCTTGCTGTCCCCAGTTGCCAAACTCAATCAAGCACCTTGGATCTTAAGGCATCCTGACTGTGTGAACAGAAGCTCTTATTAATTTGCACATTTCTATAGACACGTCCAACTCTCTCTGCAGTTATCTGTCCGCGTTCCGTTAGGCTGTTGGATACTTTTGTTCTCTTAAGTAGGATGACTGGTCTCTAGCAACAGTTGTAACGGATAATTCTTTCCTATTCCACTCCCCTTCATAAGGCAAATATTCACTTAATAAAAAAGAGACCACAGGAATGAATGCTTCAGAAGTGGATGTTCGAAATACATGCTGAGAGACTTAGGCATGTATTGTCCAATATGGTAGCCACTCATCACATATGTCTATCGTGCACTTGGAATGTGGCCACTCATAAAGACCTAGTACACATATGAAAGAATGTAAAATAGGACATTAATAATTTTATATTGAAATGATAATATATTGGCTATCCAGGTGAAATACTTTATTTTTTTTTGAGACAGAGCCTCAAGCTATCCCCCTGGGTAGAGTGCCATGGCATCACAGCTCATAGCAACCTCCAACTCCTGGGCTCAAGTGAGTCTCCTGCCTCTGCCTCCCAAGTAGCTGGGACCACAGGCGCCCGCCAC
>CAUYQV010025769.1:0-13537 GCA_963574575.1 Galagoides demidoff | reverse complement strand
GAAATATTTACAAAAAATATTATTTTTATTTTTATTTTTTTTGAGACGGAGCCTCAAGCTATCCCCCTGGGTAGAGTGCCATGGCATCACAGCTCATAGCAACCTCCAACTCCTGGGCTCAAGCGAGTCTCCTGCCTCTGCCTTCCAAGTAGCTGGGACCACAGGCGCCCACCACAACGTCTGGCCATTTTTTGGTTGCAGCCATCATTGTTGTTTGGCGGGTCCAGGCTGGGGATTCGAACCCACCACCTTAGGTGTACGTGGCTGGCGCCTTAGCCAATTGAGCCACAGGCGCCGAGCCAACTCTCCCATTCTTAATCTCTAACCAATAACTAGTTAATACCTCTTTTCTTTTCAATACTACTCCTATTATTTGTTCTTTTGAGGCTTCTAAATTACATTTGTTTCCCAGATCCCCACAAACCCCCATTATCAATTCCCGAGTCACCAGCCAGCATCCAGATATGGCCAGAACAAAGGTCCCACTTTTGTCAAGTCATCATTTAACACAACTTTACTTGATTCACTGAAGTCACAAAGATCAAGGAGCAGGATGTGATGGGTCAGTCTTTGGGCCTGAACTACAAGTATGGATCAAATCACAGACTCCTAGATCTTAGATTTGGAAGGGTCATCAAAAGTCATCTAGTTCAACCCCAAACCATCCAGAAGAGGTATGGCCCTAGCCTGAGGCTGGGAACCTTCCAGACTGGAAAATCACTTCTTCACAGTACAGCCCAGACCACTGTCTCTCCCCCACAATATTGCAAAAGTTGGGAAGAAGTTCTTCTTACTGAGGCAGATCTGGCTCCACGCAGGTCTCACTTGTTATACTGTCCTAATTATGAGACAGAAAGTTGAACAAAATAAGCGCCATTTCTCTTTCACAGGCTATTCTTGTGAAAGTCTAAAGGCAACTAGCACGAGCTGCCTTGATTTTTCTTTTTCAAGCTTACGTTTCCAGATGTTCCAACCCATCCTCATGCTCCATCTGGCCATGGCGTTGTGATACACAGTTAGTATTTTTCTCTCATAAAATTTAGCACCCTGGCTGCGCCTGTAGCTCAAGCAGCTAAGGCACTGGTCACATACACTAGAGCTGGCGGGTTCAAATCCAGCCTGGGCCTGCCAAATAGCAATGACAACTACAATAAAAAAAAATGGTTAGGCGTTGTGGTGGGCACCTGTAGTCCCAGGTACATAGGAGGCTGAGGCAAGAGAATCCCTTAAGCCCGGGAGTTGGAGGTTGCCGTGAGCTGTGATGCCACAGCACTTTACCGTGCATCACAGAGCTTGAGGATCTGTCTCAAAAAAAAAAAAATTGGCTCTGCGCCTGTGGCTCAATCGGCTAAGGTGCCAGCCACGTACACCTAAGGTGGCGGGTTGGAATCCCCAGCCCGGGCCCACCAAACAACAATGATGGCTGCAACCAAAAAAAATGGCCGGGCGTTGTGGCAGGCGCCTGTGGTCCCAGCTACTTGGGAGGCGGAGGCAGGAGACTCGCCTGAGTCCAGGAGTTGGAGGTTGCTATGAGCTGTGATGCCATGGCACTCTACCCAGGGGGATAGCTTGAGGCTCCGTCTCAAATAAATAAATAAATAAATAAAAGCAACACTTTTAAAAAAAAAATTAGCACCCAGAATTAAGCAAATCACAAACATTTCTCTGAAGCTAAAAAGTTGGAAAAGACTTTATAAATCCTTTTGTTAAGGATTAACTATGGCCTTGGTTCCATTCCTATTATCTGTGATCTCTCCACTGCCCTCTAGTGGTAGCTAGTTTTTCTGAATAGAGATGATGGAGGGAGAGCTGGAAAGAGAGTAGAAAGAAAAGAGGGGTTGCACAAAAAAGTAATACATTTATATACAAATTCCTGGCTTCATGAAGCTTCTAATATAATTTGGAAGGAAAACTATACAACAAAAAACTCACAAAAAAGTAAGCCATAATAATGACCAAAGATAGTAAATAAATTCTAAACAATTTAGGAGGACTACATCAGTGAGGACTAGAATAAAGAAGACATTTAGAAATGGTAGTATTTGCACTTAGCCTCTGTTTTTGGATAGTAAATACCAGGAAATGGAAAATGACTACCTTCAACATAGTAAAATTTGAGAGCTATAGCAAGAAGCTGAAAATATGAGAACTCAGCAAGAACTCAGGGCTAGAAATAGATTTTTGAGTCACCCACAAATATCTGTGATATCGCATATCATTTCCAATACAAAGAAGACTGAAGCGGCTCAAGTGGCTAAGGCACCACATACACCTGAGCTGGCAGGTTTGAACCCAGCCCTGCCCACCAAACAACAATGACAGCTGCAACCAAAAAATAGCCCAGCGTTGTGGCGGGTGCCTGTAGTCCCAGCTACTTGGGAGGTGGGGGCAGGAGTATCGCTTGAGCCCAGGAGTTGGAGGTTGCCTTGAGCTGTGATGTCACAGCACTCTATCCAGGGCAACAGCTTGAGGCTCTGTCTCAAAAAAAAAAAAAAAAAAAAAACAGTACAAGTCATGTAAATCAGCAGGTATATTCAGAGATCGGAAATAGGCCAGGGGCAATGCCTCACTGCCAACCCAGCACTCTGGGAGGCCGAGGCAGGTGGATTGCCTGAGCTCAGGAGTTTGAGACCAGCCTGAGCAAGAGCAAGACTGCGTCTCTACTAAAAATAGAAAAACTAGCTGGGCATTGTGGCAGAAGTCTGTAGTCCAGCTACTCAGGAAGGCTATGGCAAGAGGATCACTTGAGCCCAAGAATATGAGAGTGCTGTGAGCTATAACGCCATGGCACTCTACCCAGGGCTGAACAGAGTGAGCCTCTGTCTCAAAAAAAGAGAGAGATAAAAAATAATAAAAATCATTTTTTTAAAAGTACAAATAAAGAAAGAATTAGACGAAGACAGTTTTTTTTTTTGTTTTGGGGGGTTTTTTTGGTTCCAGCAGGGGAAAAATTCATTTCTATGAATGCTTTATAGAACAGGTGGCTTTTGAAGTTACTATGGTTTGAATATATCCCCCTAAAGATTATGCATTAAAAACTTAATTGCCATTATAGCAATTTTAAGAAGTGGGAGCTTTAAGAGGTGATTAGGTCATGACGACAGTTAAGTCATGGAGGACATGATTTGAACATGGGGAAATAAATGGTCAGGGGAAACAACATGTTAGGGAAAGGAAACAGTCTGAGCAATACTGACCAAGGACGGAGACAGGGTGGGGGGTGAGGGGTGGGGTGGGGCACAGGAGACACACGTGATAGACCACCCTGCAAATGGGTGCAGCAAAACATTGACCAGATTCTCAGGAAGACCCAACAAGCTTCCCTGCTTCCCTAGTCAGTCCTGAGCCTACGCTGTAGGGACAGGTAGTTGAAGGGGACTTTGAGATACCCAAGAGTGGATGACAGGTGAAGGAAGACCTCAGAGGTCTGGACTGAAGTCATAAACTGGGATCACCTGTGCAGAGGTGGCCTGCAGCCATGAGCCTTGCAGAACCTGGCCTGGGAATAAAGAGTAAAAGAGAAAAGAAAAAAGGAACTAGGGCTGCACTTGGTTTCCTGCTCTTTACAGAACTTTCTTCACTCTCCTCCAATTCCTTACCTACAGCTCCCCTCCACACTCTCAACAGAGGACTTCAGCCATTAGATGAAAGCCCTTCCCAACTTCTTACCACCAAACCAACAAACTTCCCATACTCACGTCCTTTCTTCCTTTTCCTTTTCTGTTAAAATGGAAGAGGCACCCACCCACAGTGTACCTGATCCCTCCTTCTACCTCCTCAGCAATCGCACTCCATCAACTCACTCTCGTCTCTTTCTTAAATCTTCAAATGCTCTCAAACTGTAGCTGCTGCATGAATGTTCTCTAATCTCTGCCATCCTTAAAAAGCCCTCTTGATGGATAGGACCCTTTCTCTCTTTCCTCCTTCAGAGTTTAACTACTTGTCAGGGTGGTCGACACTCACTCTATTTCTTCTCTACTCTCTCTTATACTCTGGCTTCTGTACTCCATTGAAACCGTTCCTCTTGGGTGGCGCCTGTGGCTCAGTGAGTAGGGTGCCGGCCCCATATACTGAGGGTGGCGGGTTCAAACCTGGCCCCGGCCAAACTGCAACAACAACAACAAAAAAAATAGCTGGGCGTTGTGGCGGGTGCTTGTAGTCCCAGCTACTTGGGAGGCTGAGGCAATAGAACTACCTAAGCCCAAAAGATGGAGGTTGCTGTGAGCTATGATACCATGGCACTCTACCAAGGGCGATAAAGTAAGACTCTGTCTCTAAAAAAAAAAAAAAAAAAGAAAAGAAAAGAAACTGTTCCTGTTGAGGACACCAAAGACCTCC
This sequence comes from Galagoides demidoff, assembly GCA_963574575.1. Lineage (NCBI taxonomy): Eukaryota > Metazoa > Chordata > Mammalia > Primates > Galagidae > Galagoides > Galagoides demidoff. The sequence goes on along the minus strand of CAUYQV010025769.1, from coordinate 9,199 downwards.
TTACTGCAACATCTCACGGTCCTTACAAGTCTTTTTTTCTTTTTGGCTGAGGCTGGGTTTGAACCCGCCACCTCCAGCATATGGGGCTGGCACCCTACTCCTTTGAGCCACGGGTGCTGCCCCTTAAGCCACAGGCACTGCCCCACAAGTCTTTACCTTATTTGACCTGCTGGCAGCATTTGACACCGTTCACCCCTCCCTCCTTCTGAAACTGATCTTCCCTTGGTTTCTTTGAGCCCCTTATTCTTGGCTATTCCCTTCAGTGTTGCAGGTTCTGCCTTAAACTCTACCTCTCTTCCTACTTTTCTCAGGAGAACTCATGGCTCCCATGGCAGTAATAACTTGCCATATGCTCGTGTCTCCCAAATCTGTAACTCAGGTCCCAATATTGCTCCCGAGCTCCTGACCCACATGTCAACTAATCAAACTCAATAGAACCACAAGGTCAATTCCCCCTCTTCCTCTGCCCATGCCCACCTGCTTTCCTTTTAAAATTCTCTTTCTTGGAGGTAAATATTCTTGACTCTCTTCCTTTATCCTCCCCATCCTACCTCATTTCCTATCCTGCCCCTACCCTAATCGATTCTCTGTAAACATTTCCACAATTTAAATATTATCAACTAATTGTCTTTCTTAGAGTTCAACTCTGTATGTCTTTTTGCTTTTTTGCAGTTTTTGGCTGGGGCTGGGTTCGAACCTGCCATCTCCAGCATGTGGGGCCCCTGCCCTACTCCTTTGAGCCACAGGCGCCTCCCTGTCTTTTTTCTTTTTTTTTAGAGACAGCTTTACTCTACCACCCAGTCTGGAGTGAAGCGGCACAATCATTGCTCACTGCAGCCTTGACCTCCTTTACTTGTACAATCCTCACACCTCAGCCTCCCAAGTAGCTGGGCCACAGGTGCACATGATTGTGCCCTACTAATTTTCCTTTGTAGCAATGAGGTCTCACTGTGTTGCCCGGGCTGGCCTCAAACTCCTGGTCTCAAAACAGTCCTCCCACTTGAGCCTCCCAAAGTGCCATGGCGCCTGGCCTCTCAGCCTATTTTTCTTTTTAATAAACAGTATCTCACTATGTCCAGGATTACATTGGATATTCAAAGGTGTAATCATAGCTCACTATAGCCTCAAACTCCTGGTTTCAAGCAATTCTCCTGCTTCAGCCTCCAAAATAACTAGGACTACAGTCCTATACACAGGGCCCAGCTTCAACTCTGCTTTTGAAATACTTTTGGGATGTAGTTTTATGCCTTAGCAAAGCCCTGTGCATGTCTAGATTCATCTCTCATCACTATCACCATGATATTTCACACTTCGGCAGTTATGAACAACTTTCAGTTCTCTGTATTGACAGTCTTTGATGTCTTTGCTCATGTTGTTCTTTTATGCCTTGAATTTTCTTCCCTGGCTTCTTCATCTTGCTGGTGTTTCTGCTTCTTCACTCCAAAGGCCTTCCTGACCCCTAGGCCTAGGTTAGGTGCCCTTCCTATAGACTATCCTGTTACCTGTACTTACTCCTATGATAATCACGCTGTGTTACAAACACCTTTTGATTTGTCCATATCTTTCATCCAACTAGAAGTAAACTGACGGCAAGGAATGCTTAGTCCACCAGTTTACCCTCTTTCTGTAACCTGGTGCATGGCACATATTAGAAACATCAAAAAATATTTGTTGAACAGAGGAATGAGCTGGGACGTTAAACTGTGTCTAAGTTTTTTTATCCAAAGAGGGAGCCATATAGGGAAGTAAAGTGTACACAAAATTTAGAATCAGAGAACTGAAGCAAATCTCAGCTCCCTCTCTCTTAGCCAGCTCTAAGAACATGAGTAATGCATTTGACTTCCCTGAATGGAGAGCCCACCAAGTGCCAGGTGCCATACTGGGTGTGGCAATGCAAGGATGAAGAAAGACATACTTACAGCCATCAGGAAAAGTGAATCCAAAAAGAAATATAGTAGGTGAGAGGTGGGAGGAAAGAACTTCCCAAGTATAGGGAGTGATTTGTGAGAAAGACTGCAGGTGAGCACTCGTGGTCCTTGTTAGAGGGTGTGCAAGCAGGTCTGACAGGTTAGATTATCAGGCGCAGAACAGGCAGCTGGAGACAGCTGGGATGAGGAGAGGAGACTGCAGAGAGATGCAGAAGCCACGTCACAGAGGACCCTCTGTACTCTTTGTGGAGTTCAAGGTTCATTGACAGGGCCCAGGAGGTAAATCCCAAAAGTGTTTTAAGCAGGGGAGTCATAATAGATGTCTATCAGGGAACGAGATAAATCTGGTGGCTACCTGGAGAATGGGTTTAAAGATGGTTATGTTAGAAGCGAGAATACCAGCTAGGAGGCTATTGTGGGGAGTCCCATCAAGAGATAGTAGCGACAAGAACTTTGGCAAGAACTATGAGGATGGAGAAAAGGGATGCTCCTGTGACAGCACAGAAAGGACTTGGTGATGATTGCATGAGGGGGATGAAGGACAAGGAAGGGTAAAGGACGGCACCCAAGTGTCTGGTACAGGCCATGGCATGTAGAAATGAAATTTCCTGACTCTGGGACTCCAGAAGTTGAAGAGGTTTTTAAACACAGGGCATTTTAATAGGAGAGATCTGTTAGCAGGAAGCAGAATGGGTGGAAGAGAAAAGTTCGGAGTTAGGAAAATGAGCCAAGAAGTGACTGCAGTAGTAAGGTGAGCAGTGGAATAGAAGGGAAGGGCCTGATGTGACAGTGAGGAAGAGGAACAACAGACAGGGCATGACAATGACAAGAGAGGCCTGCAGGGGAGTGTGGAACAGCTGGATAAGGGGGGCCGGTCAGAAGATCTTTGAGAGCCAAGGGGACCTGACACTTGATTCAGTAGGGGAAAAAAAAACAGCTTCAAAATATTCTGGAACCAAGTAATGTTTGAAGAACGCTAGTTTAACAATAGTGTACAGGGATGAACCAAAAAGAGGCAAGCATGAGGGCGGCAGCCAGAGGGCGGTTATCATTCAGATAGAACACTGTGAGAGGGTGGGTACTACCGAGGAAGAATGTGAATACTCATGACACACTCAAAGTGAGCTGTAAAGGAGAGGATGCAACTGACACAGCCATGGGACGTCACACACTCTCAGGAACGGTTTAGATGTTATTTCCATCATTGTATGGGCTACTTTTTTTTAAATTTACTTTTAATTATTATAGGTATATAATATAATATTATAGTTGTATATATTTATAGGGTGCTTGTGATATTTTGATACAGGTACATAATATGTCTTAATCAAACTCAGCATGGGTGGGAAACCTGAGGCCTTAAGGCCAATGTGGCCTGGCTTCAACCAGTGAACTTACTGCAGCCTCCTAAAGTGCTAGGATTAAAGGTATGAGCTACCATACCTGCTGAAAATCCTCATTTTGTAAGTAAGGAAACTGAGTCTTGGAGAAGCTAAATAAATTGCCACGTTTGCATAGGCAGCTCTTGAGTTGGGCTATGGATCAAATGGTCTGCCTTTAAAGTTCGTGCCCTTAACCTATGCTCTACTGCTAAGGGCCAAGGACCCTTAGATGAGCTTAGAAGTAACTGGTGGGTAGATGTAAAACAGCAGCACCAGTAGTGGGAAGGAGAGGAAGAGTGGGAATATTGATGAGAAGCTGAGAGAGAGATTCTTGCTTGACACTGTATAAAGGGCATGGCTGGCAGAGCTCTAAAGCGGCGGCAAGAGTGAACTTCAGATAACCATGGGAAAAGGTGGAGTTTTGTTCCCACCACACAGCAAGTTTTTTTTTTTTTTTTTTTTTTTTTTGTGACATTGCCTCAAGCTATTCCCCTGGGTAGAGTGCCATGGCATCACAGCTCATAGCAACCTCCAACTCCTGGGCTCAAGCGAGTCTCCTGCCTCCGCCTCCCAAGTAGCTGGGACCACAGGCGCCCGCCAGAACGCCCGGCCATTTTTTGGTTGCAGCCATCATTGTTGTTTGGCGGGCCCAGGCTGGGGATTCGAACCCGCCGCCTTAGGTGTAAGTGGCTGGCGCCTTAGCCAATTGAGCCACAGGCGCCGAGCCTCATTTTTTTAATATCAGTTAGAAGAGGCAAAGTAGCCACTTATCATCCCTGAAAAGATTAAAAGCCACTCATCGTCTCTGAAAATTTGGAACAAGTTTTTTATGTGAACTAAAAATAAAGTTCTAAGCCCTCTGCTAACTGAATGGACCCCTCTTGGCCAAGAGTACCCCACAAATACCTTAAAACTGAATTCTCAGCCATGTCAGGAGAGTTAAAGTACAATTACATGTATATATTTCCCTTCATAAATATTCATGAGTCTTCTCATAGCTTTTTGAATATGTACATTTGACCCCTCCTTCCTGCTCAATGGGACATATTGTTCCCTTCTGTGTCTTCTTTGATGCACCAACCTGGCCTGTACCTGGGGCTCTGCTTCCCCAACCTATTGGAATGACTGCCCAACAGGCTGCTACCCTTTATGAAAAATAACACTCTCTTTTTTCCAAAGTATAAACTTTATTAATTACTTTTTAAAGTTAACTTAGAAAACACCTAATTCATCATACAATTCCTTTTAAGAATTTTATATCAGAATCACAGTAAATCTGTTTTAGTATAAAAATTATTCTATTCCCTTTTCATCTCATTAAAAAATAATGGTTACATATCTTTTTTCTTTCTTTCTTTTTTTTTTTTTGAGACAGAGTCTCAAGCTGTGGCCCTGAATAGACTGCTGTGGCATCATAGCTCATAGCAACTTCAAACTCGTGGGCTTAAGCTATTCTCTTGCCTCAGCCTCCCAAGTAGCTGGGACTACAGGCGCTTGCCACAACACCGGCTATTTTGTTGTTGTTTCAGTTGTCATTGTTTCAGCAGTGGTTGTTTCAGCAGGCCAAGGCTTGGGTCAAACCTGCCAGCCTCAGTGTATGTGGCCAGCACCCTACTCACTGAGCTGTGGGCATCACTATGATTACTTTGTGAAAATAAAAGATACTCTTGTGTTTGATTTGATTTTAATTTTAAATTTATGATTTATTGCATGACCTTGGTTCTTTTTTAAGTCACCCAGAGTCTCTTAAGCATGACCTCAATTCTATCATTTAATCTCTTTAATGTAATTTTTAAATGAAGATAATATGTATTTGTGTTTATTTCATAAGGTTGGTCCAAAGATTGGTTAATATTTTGTTTAAATAAAAATAAGTTATTTTAATGACAACATAAACCATTGCCATATGAAAGAATAGTTAGGAATGTATTTACTTTTATTGAAAAGCAGCAGGGGCATAGCTAGTGGAATGTATGGGAGAAGTAGTTTTGACTTGTGAAAAAGACTTATCTTTTTCCTGAAGAAAAGGTTGCTCTTTTTCCAGATATGTTAATTCAGATGTAATATACACTAATCAATATTGCTTAAGGTCATTAACAGAAAAGAAAGAGATAAGAAGTTTGGATGTTTTGTTTTTATTCATTCAACAAACACTTATTAAGCATTTAATGCCTGCTAACTACTATGTGTGCTATTGAGGGATAAAATGATGGCTCATGCTATAAGGAGACACACAGGTTACCTGAGGATACAGAAATGCAAATAATTATAATAGAGCTATGTACTAAGTACTATCAAACAGAGGCAAAGTAGAACCAGTGGAAATTAAAGTCTTCTCAGAGTAGATAATGTTTAAGCCTAGAGAAACACTTAGGAACTGACCAAATGGAAAAAAGAAGGTAGAGTGTTTGAAGAGTATGGTGTAATGCTTGCATTTTATAAGGTTTTCTGCATTTTGTTTCTGGGACCCAGAGTCAGCAAACATTGTAATGCAAAGTTTTCCAAACTTGCTCTGTTCACTGTGCTCTTTGAGTTCCAGTATTTTCATATTCCTAAGCTAAAAGAAATACCTCACCATTAAGTTTATTAAGTTCAAACAACTTGCTAAATATTTAACATCCTATTAATTTACTAACTGTTCAGAAAAGTAATATTCATAAATTGAAAGAAAATACTTTTATTTCATGCTCTTTTAATTAAAATATTAATGGAATGCATGTTCTTGTTGGGTACCCTACAGCTTCTCTAACAGGGGAAACAGACTGAACACTTCACCTTCACTCTCTGTTCCACATTACTTTCAGAGTACTTGTTTTTATCATACAATCAACATTCACACCAGCTTCAAAAAAATATGTCATCAAAAGTTACATAGAAAAAAAAAAGTTACATAGTGCATCTAACGCTGAAACTGTGAACTGTTACGTTCATGCTGTGTCTGGGAGATGTCACATATCGTCACTGTTATTTCCCTCAATTTAAGAGCCCCTGGTATTGTTGCTGCCCAGCCAGGTTCATCTGCCGGCTGCCAAAGAGAAAGCCAATATCCAGAGATAGCTGGATAGCTCTGGTTTATAGCAGAGTGTTATTCTGCATAGTGCTAAGTAGAGAGATGGGAGAAATTTCACAAATCCATCCCTCTGAGAGTTGGGCAGATATGGTTTTTAAAGACTGGTGAGCATAGGATTAGTCAGCCAGGGTCTGCTAATTGGCTGGTTTTAGGGCAAAATTATTAGTTATTGGAATGCAAGGCCTTGGGTGAAGAGTTTAAGACCAGTTGAGTCAGGTCCTTGGCCTAAGTGGATCAATCAATCCACTGAAATGCAGGACCTGAAAGAAATCTCAGAAACTAACTCTAGTCTCTGAAAGGTGATGTTATTTGTGTAGAAGAGTTAAGAATCTTTATAACTACCAGCTGTGCCCTCTAGAGTAGCAAGTATAGAGAAACAAACAAGAGGACTGTGACCATTATTAAGCAAACACAGTGGCTGATTATTACCTGTATTTTAGCTAAGCCTGTTTCTTCACAGAGTTTGATTATCATCATTATTTTAACTAGGTCTGGTTCCCTTACTGTTCCGGGGCCCTTATACTAGTTCTTGCCTTGTACTCCTTCATCAGTCTGTAAGGGCAGTTTCAGCATGCTTGTGAATTTGCCATGGAGTCTTGGAATGCCTTAGTACACAAAGTTGGGAGCTGCAGCTTTAATGGGTTATTAATACCCTTAGCCAATCTACAGAAGGAGGGAATAGGTTAATGTGGTATAGTGAGCAAAAGAAAATAAGGTCAGAGTGGTGCCTGTGGCTCAAAGGAATAGGGCACCGGCCCCATATGCCAGAGGTGGTGGGTTCAAACCCAGCCCCTGCCAAAAACCACAAAAAAAAAAAAAAAAAAAAAGAAAGAAAGAAACAGAAAAAAGAAAATAAGGTCATACTAGCTAAGTAGTGATGATTTTATTTTATTAAGAGTTATAGTGTTATTGAAAGTTGGACACAGGTATGATAATTTCTACTTTTAAATTTGGGATGCTTTTTATTGTTTGATTTATTTAAAATTGGTTATTTGTACTGTCATCGTTTTTTTAACAGGTAGATGAGTTGCATATATCTATGATCCGGTGGATGGTAAATTTGCTACTTATAATGGTACCTGACTATACTGATCAAACCACTCTCCCAAAGTTAGAGAAGGAAAATACTGAGAAACATGATGTAGGAGTTGCACAGCTAGAGCTAGATGCAATTTCACTGACAAGAAGACTGTCCCAATACTCCAGCTATTTAATCAGGTGAAAACTTTCTGGTTATTTTATGTCTGCCCTTTTGAAGATTAAATGTGACATAAAGCAGAAAAGAGAAAAGTAGTGCAGTAGCAGTAATAAGGGTTATTTTAAAAGTTTGAAAGAAGTGCTAGTTCAATTTTTAATCTAGCTTCAGCACTGTACCTAGTTAGAATGTGAAACTTTGGTGTTTTCCCCCATGGCCTTAGAATTATTTTGAGAACTATGTTAACATGTCAAGATGGGAAGTGTGTACATGTGGGAGGAGAATTAGTTTTAAAATAACTACTTGAATAAATGATACATCTTATGCTTTTTGCACATAGTAGAGAGAGCATTTAAGAAGCAGCTTTTAGTTTCCTGTGAAATTAGCTGAATGTGTACTTTTTTTTTTTAGAGACAGAGTTTCACTTTGTCGCGTTTGGTAGAGTGCTGTGGTGTTACAGCTCACAGCAACCTCTAGCTCTTGGGCTTAGGCAGTTCTTTTGCCTTAGCCTCCCGAGTAGCTGGGACTACAGGCACTGGCCACAACACCCAGCTATTTTTTTGTTGCAGTTTGGCTCGGGTTGGGTTCAAACCCACCACCCTCAGTATATGGGGCCGGTGCCCTTACTCACTGAGCCACAGGCCCCACCCTGAATGTATACTTTTTATGTACTTCACTAAATACCAACCAAAATATCCCTTTTAAAAAATGAAAAAAAAAAAAAAAGAAAACTTGTATCTGAAGACCTGGAAGATTCCCACTGAATAAAGATCAGGTCTGAAAAATTGTAATCTGTTAACTAATATGCATACTGTCCCTAAGATTACTTTAAGTTTGGGAAGTAGCTTTATAATCTAGCTAATTTCCCCCTTCATTTCATTTGAATGTTATCAATGGTCAAGAGTGAGAGAGATGGACAGGAGAAAGAGAACAAGGGTGAGAAGTTGGTAAAGGGACACATTCTCCTTGGGAAGGCAGCCGCTGAATTACTGTGACAAATTTCTACTATGTTTGGATTTTTGGATTTTAAATACTTAGAAGAGGAGCCAACAATAAACGGGTTATGCTGAGAGTATGCATATGTTTTTCTTTAAATTTTCATTTGTATTATAATTTTTTTGTAGTTGTTGCAAAGGGCTGGTGGCATCAATAGCTCTGAGTAAAGCATTTCACTCACGGAAAGATGCTGCTAAGGAACTTCATGAGCTACAGCAGATGAAGGTAATAATTCTGTCTTCCCTTTAATTTTGTTTTGCTTTTAGCAAATTTTTGAGGTTTGAAATTGATATAAAACAAACTGCACATATTTAATGTGAATAATTTTATGTTCTAAAATATGCATATATTTTAAAAAATAATTGTAATAAAGATAGAGAACATATCCAACATAACCAAACTTTCTTTGTGACTCTTTGTATTGTCTCCTTCCTGCCTTCTCCTGTCCCTAAGCAATGTCTGGTCTACTTTCTAATACTAATGATTATTTTTCTTTTTTTTTTTTTGAGACGGAGCCTCAAGCTATCCCCCTGGGTAGAGTGCCATGGCATCACAGCTCATAGCAACCTCCAACTCCTGGGCTCAAGCGAGTCTCCTGCCTCAGCCTCCCAAGTAGCTGGGACCACAG
>CAUYQV010025764.1:0-18270 GCA_963574575.1 Galagoides demidoff | reverse complement strand
GAGCCTCAAGCTATCCCCCTGGGTAGAGTGCCATGGCATCACAGCTCACAGCAACCTCCAACTCCTAGGCTCAAGCGAGTCTCCTGCCTCCGCCTCCCAAGTAGCTGGGACCACAGGCGCCCGCCACAACACCCGGCCATTTTTTGGTTGCAGCCATCATTGTTGTTTGGCAGGCCCAGGCTGGGGATTCGAACCTGCCACCCTAGGTGTACGTGGCTGGCGCCTTAGCCAATTGAGCCACAGGCGCTGAGCCTCATTATTCTTTATTAAGTAATCCACCCTTACCACATAAATTTTTTTTTTTGAAAAAAAATTCTTCCAACTGCAGCAGAGTCTCAACCTCTCACCCTGAGTACAGTGCTATGGCATCACAGCTCACACCGACCTCCTATTCTTGGGCTCAAGGAATCTGCTTGCCTCAGTTTTTCTATTTTTAGTACATACTGGGGTCTTGCTTTTTGCTCAGGCTGGTCTCAAACCCATGAGCTGAAGCTATTCACCCGTCTTGGCCTTCAGAGTGCTAGGATTACAGGCACAAGCCACCTTACCCAGCCTACTGCATAAATTTAAATCGCGCCCATCATCATATAAACAATGGCTCCAAGTCAGGGGACCTGCTTGTCCTCTGATTCTCATGCTCCCTGGACCAGCACAGTTGACATAGTTTGGGAAGCACCTTTCTCCAGAAGTGAAAATGGGAAGCTTCCAAAACAAACAAATGATAGTTTATTTCATGCAATCACCTCACCGGATGTTCTAAAAAACATCAAACGATTCGGCAGATGACAACCACAGTAACTCTGGGTGATGGAATTGCCTGTTTTTCATTTTCTTCTTTTCTTCTTTATTTAAATCTTCTGTGACTAATTATTTAGAAGACAAATAATTAATGTTAATAAAACAAAAACACTTCCAGGGCACTGAAAGCCTCAAAGATTTAAAAGAACTTATCCACAGGCCTCTGGGTCCATCATGCAGAATTATTCTGGGCTCAGGATTGCTAAAGATTTTTGTGTAAAAACCACCTGGCTGGCTCCCCCTAAGAATGACCATCGTGGAGTGTGAGCCTCAGTATCCCATCTCGTCCTCGTCCTGACCCACCTACCCTCTATTTCCCCAGGGCAAGCTCTTCTTTCCACCTTCCTTTGCCTAGGAGATGTCCAACCTGCAGCCTGCTGTGTGTGTGAGTGGGGTAGGGGTGGGGGGAATTTGGGCAGATTCTGCGAGAATTTTGTTGCTCATCTGTGGTGTCAGATAACTTGAAAAGTCTGCAAGGACCTTTATTTTGCTAGTCTTCATTCCTTGATGTTTGTACGTTTACTGTGGGGCCCTAGGCAGCTCTCATTCTTCCAACTGCCGCAGAAAAGGAAAAGGTTGAATTCCCCGGTTTTAGGCCCTAAAACATCACCTGCGGGATACCCCTTAACTGACAAGAGGGTGAGCTGGGTAAAAGGCGCTGTACATACATCCCCTGCATAGGGGGATTCCAGAGTCCCCCCGGTGCAGGCCAGTTGTTGGAAGCCACAAAGTAGCTTCTTCCCTGGGTTTTGGAGAAACCCATATGGGGGACCCCTAGACCCTCTAATGGGAAGAAAGGAGCTGGTGGGGAGCTGCCTTGTGCTATGCTCAATGGACAACCTGTAAACGGTGTGTGTCGGGGGCGGGGGAGGGGGTGAGGGGATCAGAGTAGAAACTGTGTATCAGGATCCGCCTGCACAGAAGGCATAATAATGGGGTGTGACATCCGCCTGGCCGGAGAGTCTCTCCCAGGGCCTGTGCACTCAGGCCTCCCTGCCTCCCTGCCTCACTTAAATAAGGGGCCGTTGTGAGGATTAAATGGCATGTGATATCAAGCACCTGGCAGGGCCTGAACTTCACAGGGGCAAGCCTGCTACATTCCTTCACACCACCCCGCCTCACATGCGCAGTAAGCACAGCCCCTGTCTCTCAGGAAGGCCTGGAATGTGCCTTGAAGCAGACCCCAGCCAGTGGCAGGAGACACCAGCAGGGAGCGTGTGTACAGTAAGTCTCCATCTCCCCAAGGGAGGCCAAGGTCAGGGCCAGGGCCAGCCATGTAACTGCCCAGGCTTCAAGATAAAAATGGCAACAACAGGGCAGGAAATACTCTCGCTGTGGCAGAAAACCCCAGGGCCTTGCACATTGTATTCTGGTCCAGCAGAGAGTATTGTGCACCAAATTAAACAAATAAACAGCAGTCTTGGCCCTGAGCTCAAAAGACTTTTTGGCATTCTCTTGTTCCCTCCCCCCACCCCACCCCCTGCTGGGGCCTTCCCGCTGTTCAGAGCAGAATTCAAGAGAATTCTTTGGTTCCTCTCTTTCCCTCACCTGTCCACATTAGCAAATCGTGTCACCACTGCTTTTCAATGGGGGCTCCTTCCCCATCACTTCTGTAATACCCAATTGCCTCTCCACCCCTCCCCACACTGGTGGTACCCACCCTGGGCCCATCCTGTCTCCACAGCAGCTGGGGGATCTTTTAAAACATGGACAGGCTCTCATCACCACCCCTGCCCCTACTTAGGATCCATCAGATATTGCCCCTTCACTTCCTCTTGCTGCCTAGCTCATGGGGCCCTTCCTGCCGACTCCCACCTCCCCTGGAACACCATTGCCACCCCTTTCCTGAGTATGCTGTGCCCCAGCTGCACAGGGTTCCCTCCCTCCAGCCATACTGAGCTCCTGCCCTCCTGGAGACATTCCTTCTTCTGACAGCCTGTGCAGCTGTGTCCTGGTCACTGTACCTGCCCCACCTGCCCCACGGCTGCCCTGGCCTCCTACAAGCCTCCTCCTTACCCACCCTGGAGGCTAGGGCCCCCTCATCTGCTACCTCCAGAGCTGTCTATTCATCTTTTATTCTAGGTCTGTCCCTCACTAGGAGCCAAGGGGATAGGCACTATGACCCTGGTTACTTGTACATTGTCCCAGCCCAGTGTCAGGTGTAGAGTAATTTGTTAAATGACTGTCTGAGTGACTTGACATGTGAAAGGAGGCAGGAATTGATACACAAATGTCACTACCAAGCCAAGCACCTTTTTTTTTAACTTTTCAAGATATAGTGTCTAATCTATGGAATTATGGAATTAGATACAATGCCACCGTGAGTTAGGGAGGGGCCCCAGCACACACCCACCTATTGGACCTCAGTCTGGTTTTGAGCCTCAGAAATTCCAATGGGAAACTTGAGAGCTGATCTCTTGGGAAAAGCCCAACTTCTGGCATGCCAGCACCTCTTCTCTGACTGTCTGCATTTGGTCCGTCCTTAATTACGGCAAGATACAGGGGAACTCAACACAGAACACTGCCGACACCAGATGCAGGGGGGGCTTCCCATACACTAAGCAATTCTCCAGCCAACACCAACTGGCTATCCGACAATTCGATTCAATTCTGACACCATCTACCTGGAGTCAGAGGCAGATCCCTTAGATTAGGGCTCAGTCCCACAAGATGGTCTCAACTTCAGACATCATTTGCGACTAATGGGTTTTCACCTACACTTCTTGGCTGGTTATAAATCAGGTTCCTACAACCTGCTATGTAGGTTCTCTTAATATGGTCACAGAACTAAGGGGAACACATGTTTACCAGTTTATTATTTTAATAAAGAATATGATAGGATATGGATGAATGGCCTGATGAAGAGGCTCACAGGTAAGGTCTGGAAGGGTCCCAAGTGCAGGAGCTTCTGTTCCCATGGAGTTGGGGTATGTCACCCTCCCAGCACATGGGTATGTTTGCCAACCCAAGAGCTCTCTGAACCCCATAGTTGGGATTTCTTTCTTTCTTTCTTTTTTTTTTTTTTTGCAGTTTTTAGCCAGGGCTGGGTTTGAACCCGCCACCTCCAGCCTATGGGGCTGGCGCCCTACCCTTTTGAACCACAGGCACCACCTAGTTTTGGGATTTCTATGGATGCTTCATGATAGAGGCACAATCAATTATTATCTCAGTCTCTATCTACTCCCCTATTCTTGGAGCGGAAAGCTCCACCTTTCTGATCACGGTTGGTCTTTCCGGTGCACAGCCCACATCTAGCAGCTCATTAGAACAAAAGATGCTCCTGTCACCTAGGAGAGCACAAGGGTCTTAGGGACTCTGTGCTAGGAACCAGGGACAGAGACCAAATATAAATTTCTTATTCTATCATTGATAATGGTTTGAATGTGTCTGCTCTAAAATTGAGGTGTGGCCAGTGTAATAGTGTAATAATAGGTGGGGCTTTCAGAGATGACCAGGCTGTGAGGGCTCCTCCCTCACGGGTAGCACTAAGGCCCTTATAAAGGAGCTTCACTGAGAGAGTTCGTCCCTTTTGCCCTCCCTCTTTTGGCCATGGGAGGACCCAGCAGTTCTCCTCTGAGGACACAGCAGTAAGGTGCCATCTTGGAGGAGGACGGGACTTCACCAGACCACTCAACCTGCTGGTGCCGTGATCTTGATGTTCCCAGCCTGCAGAACCCTGAGGATATAAATTTCCACCCCATAGTATTCTGTCACAACAGGACAGACAGATGAAGACAATCACAACCTCACATCCATTCTTCAACTTCTCCCAGAGAGCTTACATTCAAGTGTGTGGTGTGACCCCCAAATAAGCCAGCAAGTGAACAGAGCAGTCAGTCCGGACTGGGGGCAGGGGGCGGAGGCTGCGATGGAGACACGCCTCCGCGGGGTGGGGCTGGGGGCACATTCCAGGCATGTTCCTCCCCTTGCCTGCTTCAGGGTCCTCTTTTGTGAAATGTGCTAACAAGAGTCTCCGCCTCTTAGGGCAACACTAAAAATAAGTCAGGCGCTGCACTCCTCTGTTCAAGGCCCGGCAGTATGCCCCACTCCACTCACAGCAAAAGCCAAATCTCTATGGCAGCCTGCCAGGCTTGCAGGGTGGCCCCATCCCTCTCTCCATGTCCCCCAACCTCAGCCCCTGAACTCACCCCTCCCAATGTCCCCCCAACTCCAGCTGGGTGTCCTGCTGCCCCTTAGTCAGGCCAGACTACACACGTGACAAATTCCATCCACCTCTAGATTGTCCCCAGGGCAGCCCAGCCAGACCTCTGGGCCATAGCCTAGTGTCCTGCCCTCCGCCCATGCGCACTTTCTGTACACTGCCGGCAGGTGCCTTTAGAGTGACTTTTCAGTAGTGGTTTCAGCAGTGACCCAGGGACAACTCCCTGACGGCTTACTTGTTCCTGAGCAGCGCTGTCCAGTGGAACTGCCCCAGCCCACACATTCTCCACAAGCTGTTGTTTTATATTGGGGGGGGGGTTATGTTGGACATTAAACAATGAACAGAGACCAATCTGGAGTAGGGAGACGCTCCCAGAAGGCTGGAGTGAAGGCCAGGGGATGAGCTCTCCTGGCCAGTACTGGCAGAGCTGCCATGGGGACCTTTGGTCCGGAGGGAGCACAGAGCCCAGGGTGTGGCAGGGTTGGGAAAACAGCTTAGATACCTCTCCTTGGCAGGGTAGAGGCTGGTGGGAAGTGATTCCCATTGTTTCTATTTCCTCCATTGTGGGCGCCTTGAGAGAAGGACACAGGCCTGGTAATTGTCAGAGTGGCCTTGAGAGCTCTTTGAGAAGTCTAGAGGGAGGAAGAAAAGGAAATGGCTACCTTGAAGACATAAAAGATAAGCAATGATCAAAGGAAATGAGACGTGATTTCCTAAGAGGCTGGCCGAAAATGCCTCAGACCCTAATACCAGAGCAGGGGGAGACTGATGTACCATCCACTTCAACATTATTTTACAGAAGACTATGCCCAGGTCCCGAGAGGTGAAGAGGCTGGTTAAAAGTCACACAGCTAATTGTTTTTCACTCCAGTATAATGCTCAGATTCCTCCCTGGGACTGAGAGCAGGAGGAAAGGGAAGCCCTAATTGCCTTCTCCCGCCAGCCCCTGTTAGTTGAGGATGGTTCCTGATTTCCAGCTAGGCTGGACAACTTGCCCAAGTGTGCATGATGACATCATGGCCCAGGGATTCAGCAGGGTTTGAGAGCAGGGGGCTACTGTGCCTCCACTCCCTGGCTTGGAGGTCAAGATCCAGCCTGACACTTGCCCCTTGGCCACCAGCTTCCATGGCTCAATGGACCAGGATGTCTGGAAGACCCAATTCCAGTCCCAGCCAATCAGTGAAGAGGTGAGGTCATGCTCACAGCAGAAGGCATCTCCTCTGTGAAGGCCTCTGCCCTGCTAGGTCCTTGTCACCCCACTCCAGCCACACTGTCACTCAGTTTTCTCCCACCCTTAGGCCTCTGCACATGTTCTTTCTTTTCTTAAAGGGGATTTGGGGGCTGGGACGAGCATATGCTCACAGTTGCCTTGTCTGTTGTTGTTGTTGTTGAGACAGAGTTCTACCCTATGCCCTGAGCAGAGGCATCATAGCTCACTGCAACCTCAGACTCAGGCTGTAGGCATCCTGAATCAGGGTCTCACCGTTGCTCACACAAGCCTTGAATTCCTGAGCTCAAGCAATCCTCGCACCTCAGCCTCCCACAGTGCTGGGATTGCAGGTGTGAGCCATGGCGCCCAGCCCATCCTGCTGGATTCTAACTGCCCTGGACAGTACAGAGCACACTGTGAGCTCTTCCTCCAGGTTTCCCTCACGATGACATTAAGAACTGCTATTACCCCATTTGTCAGATGAAGAAACTGTTATTCAGAGAGCTTAAGCCTCTGGCCCAAGGTCACACAGTGAGTGTGGAGTCAGATTCCACAGAGCCAGTGTGGTGGAGAGGATGCCATGTCCCCTAGGTCCCCCTTAGAGGAAGGACTCTGCCCCACCTGCTGCGAGTATTATCAGCAGAGAATGTTTCAGTTCAGAGCCCTTTCAGGGACTACCTTGGCAACCAGCCAATCAACACAGGGTGCCAGGGCTGGTCATCCCTGTGCAAGTTGGGTCCACCCTGAAAGGCCTTCTAGCTTCCCAAGTCCTGGGGGAAGGGCCGAGGCCTTTGCTGGGCCTGGCCTACAGCTGAACTTTCCCCCCTGCTCGGTCCTTCCTGCTACTTCTCCTTAGAGGTTGATCCCAAGACACCTCCAGTCATCACCCTGTACAATGAGGCCAGGACACACACACACTCAGCTGTAACCACTCTGTCCTGTCGCCTCCTAGGAGAGCAGGTGCTCAAACTTATTTGTTGAATAAATGAGCAAGTGCACAAATGAAGAGATTCTTTGAGTAATTAAGGAAAGTGCCCATTTGCTTTCCAGATTCTCATTATGGCTATTACTAAGTAAGCAGGTCACCCCATGTTTGCAGTGAACATTGCTATGACCCCTGCGCCCCTCCTGAGAGCCCCAGGGCTTTCCCATCTATCCTCAGGCTGCCTGTTTGTCCCCTGAACACTGACAGGCCACCTTCTACATGTCCGCATTACAGACCTGGCAGGTTTGGCTGTCCAGAAACAAGGCTGCAGGCCAAGTAGAAGCAAATTCAGGCAGAAAAATCAGAGTCCTTCCTTGTCTAGGGTGGCTGGGAAAGACCAAAAGCTACAAACTCTTCCCTGCCTCTAGCCTTGGCTAGCCCTGATCCTCTCTCCTGCTGCTCTGGAGCCACCCCCACCTCCCAGCTCAGCTCCCTGCCGCTCTCTGCAGTGTTTGCAAAGGGAAAGCTGTGTCTCCACTCCAGGAGAGAAGAACACTAATGCATCGGGACTGGGGCTGTGTCTCTTTTCTCTTCTTCTCATCCCACCTCTGCCAGGTTCCCTCCCTCAAAATGTCACTGGATGGACAGAGAAGGTCTAAAGGGGGCCGCCTGTCACTGTCAGTCAAAATGCAGAGATGGGGACAGGTCCACCAAACTCTGTCAGAAGACTAGATCAGGAGAACAATGACAGCCTTTCCCAGACTGTTCTGTTCTTCCATTTCCAAAATTACAGTTTTACACACAAAATTACAGTTTTATACGCAAACGTTCAAAGCAAAAACCACATTAACCCTTATTTTAAATAATAATCAGCATAACTCAGTGACCTAGTGCAACATTCCAAGTCAAAAGTTACTCTCCTAGGCGGTGCCTGTGGCTCAAAGGAGTAGGGCACTGGCCCCATATGCCGGAAGTGGCAAGTTCAAACCCAGCCCTGGCCAAAAAGAAAGAAAAAAAAAACTGTAAAAGTTACTCTCCTAAATCAATCCACATAAACTACTCACGATAGACATCTTTAAGGTGAGAGCCAAACTTACAAAGCAGTAGGAATGGGAACAGGAGGTAAAGGTCATGTGGGCCGACTGGACCAGCTGTGTGGTGGTGGCCCTGGCTGCCTGACCCCATCTTACCCTCTCCACATGTGCTTTCCCCACTCTCCCCACCCTCCCCAGTCCTGAGCTCTCAGGTCTTTTCTTCTCCCACCTCTGGGTCATGGGCAGCGATTGAAGGAGAATACTTAGTATCCTACAGGCTAGGCTGGCAATGTACTTCACAGTTACCCCTCCAAAGAAGCCTCTCAAGTAGATACTATTTGCTCTACTTTACAAATAACACAAAACTAAGCCCTGAAATGGAAACTTGTGGAACTTGTGTATGGTCACACAGCTAGAGGATTAGAACCCAGGTTGTATGATGCCAGCACTGTTCCTATCAAGCAGAGTAGCTTCCTGCTGCTCCTGGGGCTTTGGCATGTGGCCTCTGGGCCCTTAGGGTGAGTCACAGAGAGCTGGCTCCAGGGGAACAAAATTACCAGCCAGCTAGAACTGTTACTGCACCAGCAGAAAACACAGGGAAATGCAGCAGAATGACAAGGTCAATTCAACCCCACTCACCTGGGGGCTCACGCTCCTTTATGCCCTCCCCTCCCCAGCACCTAAGCAGTCTCAGCACCTCAAGATTCCAGAGTAGGACGGGCTGGTCAGCACTGCGAGTCTTTTCTGGAATCTTTCTAACTCCTTGGATTACAATAATGCAACAAGGGACACACTGATGTGATTACATTTAAAGCTTTTCTTTTCCTCGTGGAGAATCTCCTTCCCTGGAGATTACCATGAGACAAAGTATCAAACGTAAGAAGACATTTGTGCTCATTTCTGCTTGCTTGGGTAACTTCACAAAATCCCTGATTCTGGGACATTCCATACAAAGGTGCTGTGAAGACAGAACAGGATAGAGCACATTCCCCCCCACCCCCAACGCTTGGCACAGTCATCATATTCCTTAAATATAGTTTAAAGACTTAAACTAAACTGGCTTGGCACCTGTAGCTCAGCAGCTAGGGCACCAGCTACATACACTGGAGCTGGCAGGTTTGAATCCAGCTCAGGCCTGCTAAACAACAAGGACAACTACAACCAAAAAATAGTTGGGTGTTGCAGTGGGCGCCTATAGTCCCAGCTACTTGGGAGTCTGAGGCAAGAGGCAAGAGAATAGATTAAGCCTAAGAGTTTGAGGTTGCTGTAAGATGTAACGCCATGTCACTCTACCCAGGGCAACATAGTGAGACTCTGTCTCAAAAAAAGAAAGACTTAAACTACACAGCAGAACCTCCATAGTTGGCCCCCTCCCTATCTTGACCACCTCCTTACGTTGACCTGGTTTTCACAGACCAGACACGCACCACATGTACTTATCAGTACAGTAAGCTTAGTTCCTTATGGTGACCTCCTCTGTGTGTTGACCAGCTTGTTACAGTCCCTTGGGTGGTCAACGTACAGAGGTTCTGCTATTTAATGTAGGGGTTTAGTGGGGAGGAGAGAGGAGGAAGGGGGATGGGTGTGCTCCCACCTAAGAGGCACGATGTAAGGGTCCATGGCACACCCCCTGGGTGGGGGGGCACAACTACAACAGGGATTTTACCTAACAAACACAGACAGTATAACCTAATTGTTTGTACCCTCATATTAATAGGAAATAATATATATATAATATATATACAGGTTTAGTGATTATGCCTCTGTCATTGACAGCCAGTTGTGCTCTTGTACCCAAACTTTGCCACGATTTTGCAGGTCCTGAATCTTCCCCACCCGTGTGTAAGCAGTGAAATGCTGTCCTCAGGCTATAGATCTCAGTAAGCCTTGTGAATAAAACTGACTTGAATTCTTTAAAAGCTTCATCTTTCTTTTCCTTTAGTCAACAGGAGCCTGAGTGGAAGAGGAAATGACCAGCAGCTGAAACTGGCAGAAAGCTTTCCCCGGAGTCCCGGTTTCAGCCCTACTGGCCACAGCATTGGAGCCAAATAAATTCCCTAACGTCCCTGAGCTTTGGTTTTCCTTCCTGTGAGAGATAATCATCATGGCACCTGTGGTGGGGTGAACACAAAGCCACACAGTAAACCTTCTCCCCACCTCATCTTCTTCCCCTCCCAGAACAAAGACCACAAAGGGCTCAGCAGGCCCCCATCCCAAATTCACATCACAAGATGCTCAGCCCACCAGAAGAATCTTTCCACCCGCTGACGCCCCATATGGAGGAGGTCTCTAACTGTGCCGAAAGCGGGGGCAGTCGCTATCTGGCTCTGCCAGGGGAGTCTCCATGACTTTCTTTAAACCTGGCCTGAACCTCTCCTACTCTCTGTTCTCCCTGTGTCATGCACCCCCACCGCCCTTTCAGTTCTCACCTCCTGGATGTTATTATTGGGAATGAATGAATCTGAGAATTAACCAAAATGGTGCCGTGAAACCACCCAGCACGGGGCCTGGCAGGCCTACCAGATGTTCTCTTCCCGGATCCCATGTGCCCCAGAATGTGACCAAGGGAGGCAGATGGGATCAGGGCCTTGTGGGATTTGGGGAATGGCTCATTGATTTACTAAAGGGAAAACACTGATTTTGTGTGGAAGAACGTTAACTATAAAGAAAGTTCATAATTAGTGTCATATGCCTATTTCTCCTCAACTTTAAAGAACTCAAAATATAAACATCATCACCTTCAACTGAGGTATCTCTTGCTTCCAAGTTCCGTGTCTGTGGGCATGATAATAATACCTAATTCACAGATCTTTCAATGATTAAAGAAGATAAACATGTATTTTTTTTCAATGGGTATTTTCTGTTTTTTTTACCACTATCTACTTCAACAGTAACTCTAAACATCTTTCATAGGAAGAGGAGAAAAACACAACAAATTATTTACTTCCATTATTGTCATTATTATTGTTTTAGAGACAGAGTTTTACTTTGTTGCCCTCAGTAGAGTACTGTGGTGTCACAGCTCACAGCAACCTCCAGCTCTTGTGCTTAGGTGATTCTCTTGCTTCAGCCTCCCAAGTAGCTGGGACCACAGGTGCCCACCACAATGCCTGGCTATTTTTTGGTTGTAGTTGTCATTGATGTTTGGCAGGCCCAGGATGGGCTTGAACCTGCCAGCTCCAGTGTATGTGGCTGGTGCCCTGCCGCTGAGCTACAGGTGCTGAGCCTTTACTTCCATTATTAATGAAGAAATCAAGCCTTGGGTGGAAGTGATGACTTTGGAATTAAAGAGCAAATGAAAGATGTGAGCTCTTTTTTTATTATTATTATTTTTTAAGCAGTTTTTATTTTTATTTTTATTTATTTATTTATTGCAGTTTTTGACCAAGGCTGGGTTTGAACCCACCACCTCTGACATATGGGGCAGGCACCCTACTCCTTTGAGCCACAGGCACCACCCAAAGGGCGTGAGCTCTTCAGCCCTGTTTCTGTCCAGTCCTTTGGCTCTGGTTCTAGGTCAGGTTTGAGCCAGATGCATTTGTTTAGAGCCTAGTCAATAGGATATGCAAGAGGAACCACTGAGAGACACATTTTAAAAGCCAAGGCGCTCCTCTAGGTGCTGAATTCTTAGCCTCCTTTGTTTCTCTGGAGGGGACTGGAAGGGGGAGGCACAAAGCACCTAGGGGCAGACATCTGGTGTCAAGTTTCTAACAACAGTCCTAGTTCTGCCTCCCCCACCCCTCCTGCCTGGCTCCTTGGAGGCTGGTGTGGTGTACCCACCAGGCACAAGCCCTGTGATCTGAAGAGGTCTCCTTTCCCTTTGGCTAGAATGTTCCTTGGAGTGGTTGGCTCAAAAACAATATTGCCTTGGCTCGGCACCTGTGGCTCAAGCGGCTAAGGCGCCAGACACATACACCTAAGGTGGCGGATTCGAATCCAGCCTGAGCCTGCCGAACAACAATAATGGCTGCAACCAAAAAAATAGCTGGGCGTTGTGGCGGGCGCTTGTGGTCCCAGCTACTTGGAAGGCTGAGGCAGGAGACTCGCTTGAGCCCAGGAGTTGGAGGTTGCTGTGAGCAGTGAAGCCATAGCACTCTACCCAGGGGCTCAGCTTGAGGCTCTGTCTCAAAAAAAAAAAAAACCAAAATAATATTGCCTCTAGAAAACACACACACAAACTCATAGTACATACTGTTTATTTCCCCACATTTCTTCCTGAATGGTCAAGGGAGATAGAGTTTTTTAAACCTTGGAACCATCTGAGTTTTGGGCAAAACCAGGGAGCCTCTCAAATGCAGCCTTTGCAAGGATGCTGGGGCTTTATTTATTTTTTAAACTTTTAACTTTGTATATATTGTATTATAAAATAAGCTTACAGGGAGCTCTATTAAAGTTCAAAACATTGTGGAGGTGATGGCATCATAGAGTTAATACAGTCTGTTAGTCGCTGGCAGAGTCCCCAGGCCCAGTCCCTTACTTTGCAGCCCCAAAGGCAGACGCCCTGTGGGGCAGGCCCCTGGTGCCCACTGCTTCCCTGCGGAGGCAGAGAAAACCACCTGCATCAGAATCGTAGCTGCCTGTGGAAAATTCAGCTTCCCAGCCCCATGCTAGAGTCTACATCAGAGTTGGAAGTTTTAGAAATTTTCATTTTTAAGGCACTCAAGCTGAGACTCCTGCACACTGCTAGAGCCAGTTGTGCCCGGCTTCTAGAGAACTGCCCCCCTTTAACACCTAAGTAGAGTTCCCAGGGGAGTCGGGACCCTGTCCCCACTCTGTCCTTGCTGAGAAGCCCCCAGGCTACTACTGGTTCCCAAGGGGGGTCTCTCTGGCCACCTGCCACCACCTGCAGTACCAACTTGGCAGCCTTGGAATCTCCCTCAGGCGAGGCCAGAAAGTGAGGGGGAAAAAAACCTGTCACACACAGAAACATTAAATAAATGGGGCTTTTATTTACATAATAGGACAAAAAAAGGATACAAAAGAAGCCTCTCAGCCAAGTATGTAATGGGAAAGCTCTATAACTCAATTCTCAGCGGGCGGGGCAATGAAATAAAAACATTATAAAAATTAAAGAGAAAGAAAAGCTAAAAAGGTAAGCAGCAACAGGATCCAAGTTCTAAGCTCAAAGAACAGAGTAAGAGAAAAACACAGATATCTCACAGGAGAAAGGATGGCTCAGGTCCAGAGACAGGTTGAAGTTCATCTTCTGTACCCATGAACCTGACTCCAGGACAATCCCTGCAAAGATTTGACTTTCAACATTTCTGAGTTAATTCTTAACCAGACTTTAAGGATTTGAAGGCCAAATGTGCTTGACTTTATAGTTTTTCCAATGTGGGGTAGGGTGGAGTGAAGAAGCTATTTTTTTGGACAGACTCCTGGCAAGGAACAGGCCTCAGCAGCTCTGGTCCCTTCCCGGGCCTCCTGTCCATTCCCCACCAGGAATCTGCGGACTCACAGGGAGGGTGTCCCCCAAGCCTGCTGTCTTCGTCTCCTGCGACCAGCAGCCCCCACAGGTGCTGACTATCTTTCCCTCTAACTGTGTTGGTTTCTGCCATTTACATCTCTCCCTTTCAGGCTATAATTACCCCACATGTGTGAGCATGGGCCACTATCAACTTTCATCACTGTGCTCAAAGGAGATCACTCGCTTTCTCTTTTCCTCACAAATATTAATGATGCAAGAATTGGGTCCTAGTTTCTCTTCAACATGAAGTTGAAGCTTCAGAAAATGAAGCTAAGCCTAGCTCCACAGCTATTGATACCACCTTCTCCTTCACCCTTTCCCTTTTCTGTCCATGTGTCTGTCTCACTACCTTCTCCACCTCCCGATGCTTTCTATTACAGTTGGGCTTGATGCAAGAAGCAGGAGTATTGGGGCCTCCCCTGCACGCCCTGGGAAACCTCCTGGGGTAACAGGTAGGTACTGCCACTGACCCTGAACACTGGTCAGCATTGATCACTTTGGACTTCTGGATATCCTGGAAATAAAGTCAGAGCAGTGCCCTTCAGAGGAGCATGGTGTGGAGAAACTGTTCTTTCTTTCATCTCCCTGTCCTGCCTCCAGTGGCAGTCCACGGGTCATCCCTGGAGGGTACCAGGCCTGGGACCCACACCATACTAACCTTTGAATTGAGATGAAATGAGGTCAAAGTGGGCAGCATAGATGAGAAAGGGATGCTTAAGGCAGCCCCATGAGCACAGAGCTCGGGCTTTTAAGCACCAGCCACTGCCCTTCTGGCCACCCAGGCTCCCCTGACCCTACCTAGATGCACAGGCCCAGCCCCCTGAAGGTCCTCAACAGTGATGCTCCAGACGTGCGTCCTGTACTGCTACTTCTCTCTCCACATGTCCTGCCCTGTTTCCACTTCCTCACACTCGTCTCCTACTTACTGGTGCCTTGTCTAAACCCATACTTTCATTCCTAGATGTTGTATCTCCCTCCCTCCCTACCTCTCTCAGCTCCTGGTGCAGAAGGGGAGTTGAGCAGCTGTCGGGAGTGGACAGATGCTGCCAGGAGTCCCAGCTGAAGCCAGCTGACACTTGCAGGGGACTCTGGGCCAAACCAGGCACCACAGCCCCTGGGGGCAGTCCCTCAGCCAATCTGTCTCAGCCACTCAGCCTGCATCTGAACTTGGCCCTCCTCCTCCCTCCTCATCAGCTGCACAGCCCTGCAAAGATGGGGAGAAATGACAAGCTTTTATCTACTTAACACAGTCACGAATATGTCAACACGGTTTTCAAAGCATTCTAGCCTTCAAAGAGGTCTGTCCCCCTTCCTTCTTCTTAAGCCTATAATTAAACTCCTGGTGACAGAGTGGCAGAGGAATAGGACAGGGGAGGACAAGTGGGGAAATAGCTCCTGAGCTGCCCTCAGAACAGAGACCCATGACCTTTCCAGGAGAATACAGCAGATCATCTGAGGTCAACATCCTTTCCTCCCCCTCAAATTCACCACTCTGGATGTGTTTCTTCCATCCAACACCAGCCACCTGCACCCGAAGGCTCAGGCTTTAGCAGACCAACTCAAATCCCAAACCTGACCTCCAAGGCATTCTCTGCAGGGACTGACCAATGGGTCCACATGTGTCTGAGAGGTCAACAGATAAGTAGGGATGACTCATTCATAATCCTCATCCGATTCAACAAAGACAGACATTTTTTCTCTTCTAAGGGTGCTGTGAGTTCAAGTCTGAAACGCTCCTGGGTCCACATTGTTCCCAGGGCAGAGGCTCCGTTCATTCCGTAGCGCCTGCCCAAGCAGCTCCGGATCATTAGCGCACAAAGGAAACCACGCTGGTAGCCACTCCAAATGGGGCAGCATAGGCCGCGGCGAACCCCTGCAGGCCGATGACCACGTAGCGGCATCCTTTGGTGATGACCTTCCCGACATTCTAGTAGGAAGAGAAGAGAAATGCAGAGGATTTCAGTTAGACATCGTCTTAATTCCTCCAAGTGCCATGGCAACCTGCATAAAAAAATCATTTCATCTTCATTCTCCCAGAGCAAATTAGCAAGTTATCATGTTTCCACGTCTCTGGTGGAAGATTCCTACCCCAGCCTAACAACAAGTGGTGACTCAGAGCAGGCATCACCACCCTGCAGAGTGCTTTCAAGCAAAGGATATTTCTAGATAATTCAGACAACTTCTTAGAAACAGGAGTGAGGTTGCCAATTCTAAATCTAAACCAGTTTGTTTCACTGTTTAAAACCAAAGTCCATTACTCTTCTCTGTTCTAGCTAAAACTACTGGACCATTTGAAGGCTGGGCCAAGTTTTCCTTCCTTCACCCTGTCAGAAAGCCCCCATTCCCCCTCCTCTTCCAGGGCATGCTCCTGTTTGACCGGCACATCTGGCTCCTTGCAGTGGTTTGCCATTCTCTCACTGCTGTGTTCTTCACAGCAGAACCTCCACAGCTCACCATCTGCTCACATCAACCACCTCCTTAAGTTGTCCTAATTTCTGTGGACTGCACATACACCACATGTACATATCAGTACTAAAGACCTGGCTCCTTATCCTGACCACCTCCGTATGTTCACAGTTTGTTGTAGTCCTTGGGTGGTCGACTGACAGGGGCTCTACTGTTTAGGTCTTACATTTCCAATACAGTTGTAAGCTCCTGAGGGCAAGGTCCAGTATTGCTCTCTTGATACCCACTCTTCCTTTTCCTTCTCTGCAAGGCTGGACAGGGGAATCCAAAGGATTCAAATGAGATTGCAACAGAAAAAGTAAGACCACTACCACCAACTAGCATCTATCACACAGTTGCCCCTGTCTTCTCCCCACCCCCAGCTTCTGTCATCACTCCAGTGACATCAATGTCCATGTAGATGACCTGTGCCGTATCTCACACACCTTCTCTCTCCTCGCTTTGGCTTTTCCCACTCCCATAACCACAGAGACGGTTTTCATTTAAATTCCTGATCACAATCACAAACTTGACTTCGGCTTCCTACACTGCCCAGCAAACCTCTGGTCCCTGTCTAAACCTCTAGTCCCTATGTAAACCTCTGGTCCCTGTGTAAACCTCTGGTCCCTGTCTAAATCTCTGGTCCCTGTCTAAACCTATGGTCCCTGTCTAAATCTCTGGTCCCTGTCTAATCCTCTGGTCCCTGTCTAAACCTCTGGTCCCTATCTAAACCTCTGGTTCCTATCTAAACCTCTGGTCCCTATCTAAACCTCTGGTCCCTATCTAAACCTCTGGTCCCTGTCCAACAGGGCACTTTCCCTCCTTCCCAGGTATTACCTCAGACCCCCTCCTTTCTCCTTGAGCTTTCCCTCCCACAACACACGCAGACACGCACGTCTCCATTCCAGCAGTGGATAATGCCACTTCACCTTTCACTGGAAAAAGCCAGACATCATCGGGGCATTCACTTATCTTCCCACCCCTCTGTGTCTGCCCCTGCCCCCTGCCCTGACCTCCTCCACCTTCCCAGCGTACTGTGGAGAAATGGCCTCCTTCCTGCAGGCCCATTCCTTGACACTTGCCGTGGGTCCCTCTCTCACCCTGCTCTTGGCTCTCCTCTTTCTTTCCACTGGCCTATACACACACACTTGCCTTGACTCCCTAGGGCTCTGCCCTCTCCTTTAGCCAAACCAAGCAGAAGGGCCATACCCCTGAGCTGCCTCCACTTCCACACTTCCTATCCTATCTCTGGCTCTTGCCTCCACCCACGAAGGGGCTGACTGGTCATGGACAGCTACACGTGCCAGACCCAGTGCAGGCTCTTCTGTCTTCCCCTGCCTGACCTCTCAGCAGCTCTGACACACTTCATGAAATAATGGTTAGCCTCTCTGACTGCATGTTCTCCCCTGTCTTACAGAACTCCTCCGCTTTCTTTCTACCCAACTTTAAAGCATCAGAGTTCTTTAGTACTAGGTCCTATTCTCTCTCTCTCTATCTCTTTCTGTCTTTTTCCCTATAATCTATCTTTAGGCGGTCTCTTCTATTACCAATGACTTTAAGTATTTCCGGGATGCCAGCAACTCTTCTGCTTAGACTCAAAATATTCAACTCTGTTCTTGAATCTCCACTTCTTGAGACCCCACAATTTCTCTGGTGTGCACTCTCCCTTGTAGTACTGATCAAACAAGCCTTACTTTGATTGGCTACTGGTCTATCCCTAGTGGCTTTTAGCTATTGGGCTTCAATGGGAAGCAAGCACAAAAAGATTCCATTTATCCAAGCTTATGTGGCTGGTTAGAGGTAGAGGCGAAGTTCAATTCCAAAGAACTCTCCCCTCAGAGCCTATGTTTCCCTTCTTTAACACAGGCAGTAGGTCACCTTGTAGTGAGCAGCTCATAGCCTGCCCTTGACTTTTCAGCTCTACCACTTCCTTAAATAACTTTGCATGGCCTCAGTTTCTTCACCTATACAATGGGAATATTTAGTAACCACCTCACTGGGTTGGTGAGAGAATTAAATGAGTTCATGCAAGGAAAGCAGAAGTATCCCACCATGTGAACCATCACTTTGCAAAATAACACATGCTTCTTTTTTTTTTTTTTTTTTGAGATGGAGCCTCAAGCTATCCCCCTGGGTAGAGTGCCATGGCATCACAGCTCACAGCAACCTCCAACTCCTGGGCTCAAGCGAGTCTCCTGCCTCAGCCTCCCAAGTAGCTGGGACCACAGG